>CAUYSK010005073.1:0-34289 GCA_963575035.1 Avahi laniger | reverse complement strand
GCTAATTTTTTTCTATATATTTTTCGTTGTCCGATTAATTTATTTCTATTTTTAGTAGAGACGGGGTCTCACTCTTGCTCAGGCTGGTTTCGAACTCCTGAGCTCAAACAATCCGCCCGCCTCGGCCTCCCAGAGTGCTAGGATTACAGGCGTGAGCCACCGTGCTCAGCCTGAGAAACAGTTTTAATCGAAACTCTTAGACTGTCTTCGTTTTCGGCACTCACATATGAATTTAGCACATTTTTCATGAGGCAGGAATGTACTAGGAGCCAGATTTCATCAGGAAGAGGCTAAGGCAGGGGAGGGAAGGGATTTTTTGCACGCAGGTGCATCAGAAGGTTGGAACTGAGTTTTCAATATGTCAGACTTCTAGTCTTGGGTTGAGGTTATGAAGTTAGTTTCTGCTCATGATTATTATTATTTTAATTATTATTATTATTCTTTTCAGAGACAGGGTCTTGCTGTATTGCCCAGGCTGGAGTGCAGTGGCTCTTCACAGGTGAAATCATAGTGCGGTGTGGCCGCGAACTCCTGGGCTCAAGCCACCCTCCCTCTCTCAGCCTCCTGAGTAGCTGGGACTATAGGCATGCACCATCACACCTGGCTTTCTGCTTATCATTTCTGAACACTTAAGTTAGAATAAATTCCAGTGACTCAATAACTTATATGAAAAGCCCTCAAAAGCCACACTTCATGTCTGAAATTCTGCCATACGTCAAAGGGTGGGCCAAAAATTGCTCAAGAGAAGTGTCAAAAGATGGTTATGAAATATAATAAAAGTGTATCAAGCAGTTCAATTGGGTTTTTCTTTGAGCCTGCTTTGATGAAATAATTGTCTTGATGAAAGCAATTGAGTTTTTACCAATTACCTCTGCTCTAAATTCACTTGTTTATGGGAACATGCAATTCAGAGCCAAGAATTTTAGAAAGAAGTGAGGATACCTTCCTGAGGGGTTACCATGTTTTGAATCCTTACTATATTTCAGGCACTGGGTTTAGAACTTCATATGAATTATTTCATTTAACTCCAAGACAATTTTAAATTATTATTGTCATTCAATTAAGGATGAAAATAGAATCTTAGAGAGTTTGAAGTCCAAGGTCACACAACTGGTGTAGAATTGAAATTAGAATGGGATCTGTTTGATTCTAATGTTTGTGCTCTTATAATATTACATGTCACCTGCCCAGCATACTTGGTGTGGTGAGAACATTTAAAATATTGAGGGCAGCCAAGCACAGAAAGACAAATCTCACATGTTCTCACTCATATGTGGGAGATAAATATTAAAACAATTGATCTCATGGAGACAGAGAGTAGAATGACAGTCACCAGAGGCTGGGAAGCGTAGCAGAGAGGGGGGATAAAGTGGGATAGTTAATGGGTGCAAAAATATAGTTAGATAGAATGAGGAATATCTGATAGCACAACAAAGTGACTATAGTCAACAATAAGTTCTGGCATACTTTAAAATAACTAAAAGAGTGGAATTGGAATATTCTTAACACAAAGAAGTGATAAATGCTTGAGGTGATGGATACCCCAATTACCCTGATTTGATTAATTCACATTGTATGCCTGTATCAAAACATCACATGTACCTTATAAATATATACAACTATTATGTACCCCCCAAAATAAAATATTGAGGACAGCTGATGACAGGCATAAAATGCACCCAAATGTCAATGATGGAAGGTACCTGTGATATTTGAAGGCTGAGAAGGCCTAAGGCATTATTCTGAGGAGTTGACCACCTTTTCAGGTTTGTGCCTAGTGAAGGGGAAACTCAAGATTTTGGATGATGAGGCCACACTACATGCATGACAGCATGCCTTCTGCCCACAATCCTGGCAGCCATGCATCACATGCTTCCATTTTTCTTGGTTGCTCAACAGATACCGCTGTGTGCTAAGGAGAATGGCTTAGGGAGGGTCACTCATGTTGAAACACAATCCTTTGGTTACACGATACCTTCACAAAGTTGTTTTAAGGACAACCAAATAGGATATGTATTCCAACAGTGTAGCTACTGTCCCAGATGTCCCTGCAAAGCTTGGAACTGAAAAAAGGAGACATCCCTCAGGTACAGTGTAGCTCTCTTGTCAAAATTTGCTTAGTTTTCATCTGTGTTTATTCCTTTTAAGTAAAAATTCAAATGTATAACCAATATCTCAGCTGAAGAGAAACTCGTGCCTATTTTCTTACTTTGAAATAGAGTGGTCCCACTTTAAGCCCCTTAATAAAGGCCTGAATGAACCTGTGGATACAGACTGAATACATGCAGCCCAGATATAGCATACCTCGTTTTCTGTCCACCTCTGTCCATTCATCTACATGAAGCATATAAAAAGAAAACACCAGTTCATGAAGCAAGAACATTATTTTCAAGGAGTCTTTAAAAAAAATACCAATTCCAATGATCTGGTCTATGCAACTCTACTTTTCATGTTTGCATTTAATGTCCAATGTGAATACTCCACCTTCCATTTGAAACTTTTAAAAGGATGATGGATAAATAACAAGTTACAAAAAAAGCCCAAGAAAGGAGGGTGGGGAAAAAAAAACCCAAGAAAGCTATGGGAGAGTGGCTTAGGGAGATAGGAAACTCAGGAGGACTAGCTACTTTGGGGTTCACTTTGAAAGGCTAAAGAAAGGCTAAAGAAGCTATTCTCTCTAATGCTATAAGAATGCACATCATTCAAAAACAGGCTTTTAAAGACACTAGCCTCTGGCCGGGTGCAGTGGCTCACGCCTGTAATCCTAGCACTCTGGGAGACCAAGGCCGGTGGATCGTTGGAGCTCAGGAGTTCGAGAGTAGCCTGAACAAGAGTGAGACCCCCGTCTCTACTAAAAATAGAAGAAAATTAGCTGGACAACTAAAAATATATAGAAAAAATTAGCCAGGCATGGTGGCACATGCCTGTAGTCCCAGCTACTCAGGAGGCTGAAGCAGGAGGATCACTTGAGCCCAGGAGTTTGAGGTTGCTGTGAGCTAGGCTGACACCATGGCACTCTACACTCTACACAGAGTGAGACTCTGCCTAAAAAAAAAAAAAAAAAAAAAAAAAAAGACACTAGCCTCAAGCTGGGCACAGAGTCCCAGCTACTTGGCTGAGGTGGGAAGCAGGAGGATCCCTTGAACCCACAGTTCAAGACCAGCCTGGGCAACATAGTGAGATACGGTCTCAAAAAAAAAAAAAAAAAAAAGACACCAAGAACAGGTAGAGAAAGGAGTTTCTTTGTGTACAATCTGATTTCCTGTTACTGTAAGATTTCCCTTTCTAAAGTACAGATGAAACTGCTCAAATTAGAAAACTTGAACTGTGAATTAAAATGAAAATATGTCAATATTTGTGTCTGTATTACTTTTCTGTATAGATGTGTGAATTTCATGTGAAAAGAAGGAAGCAGTGACGGGACCACTGTAAAGAAAGCTCCTAAGGACAAAGGTAGTCAGGGAGATCCCAAAAGGAGACTAAATAAGGAAAAATGCATGTGGCTAGAGAAATCTGTATGAAGACCCTTTATGGGTTGAGCCCTGGCTCTACCACATACCAGCCATTTAAATTTCAAGCAATTCGGTTAATTTGTTTTTTCATCTATGAAATGGGGCTCGCAATAGCACCTACCTCATAGGGTTGTTGTAGGGATAAATGGGTAATACATGTCAAACACTACCTGGCTTCTCTTCTAGTTCTGCTTTTTCTACTGAAGGACATTGGATACCACCAATAAAGGATGAAAAATGACTTTTTATTTTCCTTAATTTTTTGGGGAGATTTCAATCTAGAAAAGTCATGCCCAGGTAAAGAGTTCTGGACATATCCACATTTTTAAAAACATTTTGTAATTAATGGTCTCCTTTGGAAACATTTGCCACTAGATTGTTTGAGGGGTGATTTCCGAAGTTATAATCAAAGTATATACATGCCTTCAATAAAAAACTGGCACATGGCTTTAATCCACAATACCAACAGCTCCCAAGAGACTAGTTTGAAAGCATGCCTTGTGCCGTGCCTGAACTGACAGCAAAGGATTCCCACTGCAAGCTCAGACTCCTCTGGGAAAATTCTCCATCTTCCTCTCCCAAGAATCATGGGCTTTTGGAGAGAAAATATTGGGAAAATAGCACCAGGAGTCTAGCCTACTTAAAGCAGATGCTGTTTTCTTTGGTATAATGTCCGCATCTTCCATCTTTCTGCAGTATTTATTTAACTGGTGATCTAGTGTGATACGCTTATGGGAATTCAGAGAAGATCCTCTAGAGGGTATGTTTGGGAACAGTGGCACTGCAAGACGTTCATCTCCTCTGAGGAACAGTGACTGCCTACTGTTGATAAAATGAAACTGGCAAATGCATACCCAGGAGTACTGAGGTACTCCGGAAGGCACCCAGGCTCAGCACCAGCAGGGGTCTCTGCAGTGCTGTGTGCTCTCCACCCCTTTCTTCCTGAGGATCCAGAGAAGGAAAACACCCTGTTTTTCTATTATTTCTGCAGATGACTTATTTGTGACAATTCCACTTTAGTTATATTTTGAATAGGAGGTAGGCCCAAGGCTATCCAGCGCTGGTTGTTAAATTCTATTTCTCTGGAAACAGAAATAGAACCTCACTGCTATTTGGTTGCTCAGTACTACACTGTGATCTGCATGTCTTGGAAAAATCACTTCATGGCCCCATTCCTGTAAAATAAGGAATGCAAGCAAAATGTAATAGGCTCTTATTTATGAAAATTTTTAAGAGGATGGGAGTGAGGCAAAGGTAGCTGTTATTATTCTCATTATTGCTTAAAACATGGGACAACATTCACGATGCAACACTTAAAAGTTGCCCCATAGAGAGAGCACTTCCTTTCTGTTGAATGTCAAACTAGAGGCTGCATTGTGGGGGAGACTGCAACATCTGCACTGGCCTTGTGGGAACAGGGATGGCCTCCAGGAGATCAATTAGTTGTGTAAGATAATGAAAACATCTAGAAGAAATATGATTTCCATTCAAAGCTTCAGCAAGGACTAGTTTACCATGTCTGGCTTTACAGGCCTGTGTGTACAGGCATCTGTTACAATGTCTCCCATTCCTGCAGCTACACCAACTCTAAACAGCAGAATGGAATAAATGAGTGTTTTTCAGCTTTTTGAATCCTAAGCTCCCTGCCCTGCTCTCTCATTTTATCTTCTACAAGTCCCCCATCAGCCAACTACTTTCTGTCATTTCTTTTATAAAATCAGTGGGTACACTGGATATTTTTTTCAAACTCCTCCCTCTTTTCCTGACCTACCAACTCCGACAAAGATCCTGATATAATTCCCTCAGGTAGCAGCAAAATGCAGTGGTTGAGGGCAGAAACTGGTTAAGAGTATGAGCTCTGGGCGGGGTGCGGTGGCTCACGTCTGTAATCCTAGCACTCTGGGAGGTCAAGGCGTGGGGATAGCTCAAGGTCAGGAGTTTGAGACCAGCCTGAACAAGAGTGAGACCCGTCTCTACTAAAATTAGAAAGAAATTAATCGGACAACTAAAAATATATAGAAAAGTTAGCCAGGCATGGTGGCGCATGCCTGTAGTCCCAGCTACTCGGGAGGCTGAGGCAGAAGGGTTGCTTGAGCCCAGGAGTCTGAGGTTGCTGTGAGCTAGGCTGACGCCACGGCACTCTAGCCAGGGCAAAAGAGTGAGACTTTGTCTCAAAAAAAAAAAAAAAAGCGTATGAGCTCTGGAGCCTGATGCCCTCGGTTCAAATCCTTTACTCCTCCTCTTACCATCTATGTAATTCTGGGCAAATTAGCATTAGTTTTCCCATCTATAAAATGGGAACAGTAATATCACCTATGTGATAGGATGGTTGTGAGAGTTAGGTGTTTAAGAGGAGTCTTTAGTACACGGTGTTTTAATTTTTTATTGTTTTATCGTTGTCGTCATCAGGAAGATATATCCCTCAGTTTTAGAATCAGTTACTGGAGTGGATCAATAGTTGTACTGAATGCATGGAAGAGCTGGATCAAGTTCCATCCAGTATCTCACAAGGTGTTTGACATTCACCCAAAAACTATGGAATCAATGAGTGTAATGAATGTGAATTATTAAAGATGGTTGAAACTCCCAAAAGCTGAATCTAGCAAAACCAGAAGGACCATAGCTCTTGAAGACAACACCATCCCCTAGTATTCACAGAGTCTTGCCCAGATCTCCTCTTGAAAGATAATACCTATTACTTATTGTGCAAAACATGTTAAATACATTATCTCATTCATTCCTTACAATTTTACGATATGTATTATTATTATCATTTTATGGAGAAAGAAACAGGCTTATAGAGGTTACACCCCAACGTCATGCAAGTAGTTAAATGGCAAAGCTGGAATTGGGACCCAGGTCTGTATGACTCCAGAGAGTATGCTCTTCATTGCTAATTTACGCCATCTTCCAAGATGCACACTACCAGTCTGAGAACCCTGGCCTGTCACCTCACTAGTGCCATTAGCTTGAATGAAATCAGATCACATAGGCACCAAAGAAAGCAGAACTCTCTCTCGAAGAAATGACAATGCCATATAAAACTGCCAATTTTGATCATCAGTTCAACAAACATTTGCTGAACACTGATTTATCCTGGTCTAGGAATTGTGCTAGGCGCTGGAGTACAAAGATGAATAAGACAATCAAGTGGGGGAGACAGACACATATACAGATCATTTCAGTATAATGGCCAGTGATAAGGCAGAGAGAGACACAAATGGAGTGCACGGGAGCACAGGGTGCTGTGAGAGTTATGGGTAGGCCCTTTCCCCATGGGAGGAGGCCTCCTGAAGGAGATTATTGATTTTGAAGATGAATGGTGTAGAGTGGAAGAGGAAGAATGGAGGGATGGGAATTACTAGCATGGAAACATGAACGAACATGGTTTCAGTGGAGATCTACAAGCAGTTTGGTATTATTGGGATACAAAATAGAAGGCAGGCAGTGGTGGGAGATGGGACTGCGCAAGTGAACAGAGATCAGATCAGGAAGGGCCCTGAAATGTCCTGCCCAAGGGCTTGGCCTTGATCCAGACATCAGCAGAAAGCTGAAAAAGGGTTTAAGTGGGGGAAAGTATGGACAGAGCTGCATTTTAGAAAGCAGCAGTGTGCAGAATGAATGGAGGGGGTGTGCTACAGGGATAATCTCTCTGTGCACAGACTTGGACTTAATCACACAGACACAATAGTTAATGTCTGGATGTGTATTCTTAACATCTGAATATGTAGTTTAACATCAATTAACCATACAGAGACTGTTGGAGAGAATGTTTTTAATCAGTGGCCATGTCAATTGTCTTTATGTCAACTTTTTCTCCTCTACCTTGAAATACAATATTTCCTTTATACTGAATCCTAGAAATTTGGTGAAAGCAGTTACTTGCTGAACAGGCAGGAAAAGAGTGACAGAACATTCCGAGTGGTCATTCTTTGGGGATTAGATGTGGTGTATATGGGAGCCAGACTTTGTATTTTAGAAGCTCTCATGTAATTATTTTCACAATTGCATTCCCTTCTAACACTTGTGAAGGGAAAGACTTTCTTATGTTTTAAATTTATTTATATTATTTTAGAACCCCACATTTCTAGATACAGCTTCTGAGAGGAGCAAGACCACAGTCTCAGCTTATGTGAGAGGATGCTGCATAGAGGAATGGAGACTCAGAACCTGTTCCTTGGGGATAAAGAGGATGCTTGGACTCGCAAAGGGTACGTTACCGGGTGGTAGGCAGCTGGGACTCCTGCATTTGGAAGGGACTGGTTGTCAGGAGAGACTGGGAAATAACCTCTCCCATTTGAAGGGACGGGGAAGCTAGCGGGGATCAGGTACCCTAATTATATCCAATGGGAGTATTAAGTTCTTCTGCAGTGAAAAGATCTGTTGGAGAATATGACTCCTGAGGGGCTCCAACTGGGTAGGGGCTGTGGCTTGGGAGAAAGATCCCTGGATATGAGTGAAGTGTGCAGGGGTGCGGGTCTGACTGTGGGTGTTAGGGCGGTGGTGAAGGGGCCGTGCTGCGGGGTGCGGGTCTGGCTGTTGGGGCCGGGCGCTTCTCACCTTTTCGGGCCTTGTCTGCTGGGATGTTCTGGGCCCGCAGCCGCTGGTCCAGGATGTAAAGCATCTCCCCGCCCAAGTTCAAGAAGAGCAGCGGTAGCGTTCGCATCGACATGGTGCTGGAAGCAAGCGGGGCTGGTGAAGAGCTTCAGCGTTAGGCAGACAGCGGCCTGGAGGCGCCGCCGCCGCGTCTCAGCAGTCTGGTTGCCAGGGCAACGCCGCGATGGGAAAAGAAAGCCAATCAGAAGGCGGTTTGGTGGGAGGTGCCTTCAGAGAGGGTGCTGATAGGGCTGACTGGAGGACCGCCTCGCGTGGATTAGTCTGAGCCGGCGCGACGCTGGGCTCTGCTAGGGATCGCTGGTTTTGAGTTTTTAAAGCCTTCCTCCGAAGGGCTAGGGCCGGAGGTCTGGGGACCAGCTTTGGCGCCCGGCCTTGGCACAGCCAACCCGCAGCTCGGGACTCGGGCATGGAGGAAGGCGGCCTGGGGCCCCGGGTGCCCATGGCAGAGGAGAGCCCAAGCAAAACGCCTTTAGGACAGGCTCGGTCAGACGGACCTGGGCTAGAATCACGGCTCGGTATTTCCTAGTTATGTGACTTCGGACAGGGTTTTTGATCCTTGGCTTTCTCTTATGTAAAATAGATGTAACACCCCACTCATAGGACTGCTGAGAGGAATCAGTGAGATCATGGGAAACACCCGCTCTGTAGGCAACTTGCCCACATCACAAGAAACTCCTTGACATAAGCCAAGCTTAAGTCCTTTCCTCCATCCCACACCCTGCCTGGTCTGTTTTTCCTTCCTCTCTAGCCAGGTTTTTTTTTGAAAGAGTAGCACACTCACAACCTGAGTGTCTTTAACAGCCTCACTGCCCACGTCACTGTAACTGGGATTGAGCTCCTTCCACCCCACTGAAACTGCTTCGCCATGAATACTTTTTGGTTCTCTTAACTGACATCTCAGCACCAGGATTATACAATAGTTGAATGCTGGCAGCCCAAGGCTTTCTTTGGTAATTTTGCCTGGTCTGTGCACCATTTTAAAAGGGAATGTAACTAGGATACAGCTTAGCATCATTACCTTATGCCAGACTTTCAAGCATTTGTTACCTGCCCGGCTCCTGAAAGCATCTGAGTTTGCTTAGACTCTTCCCTTGGGTTCTCCGACCATTTTTTTTTGTCCCTAGGCCGTGTAGCATAGTGGACAGAACATGGACTTTGGAGTCAACACAGCTGGGTTTGAATTCTAGACTTGTCTCTCACCAGCTGTTTGACCCCTCATGGTAAAATGAGAATAATTAGCCAAGGTGAGGAATAAAGGTGGCTTTGAATATTAGGTAAGATAATGTGCCTAAGGCAGCACTTAAAACAACGCCTTTCCTGTGGAGCCTGATCCATTAATATGTGTTCCTTTTTCTTTCCTTCCCTTCTGCTAGCCCCCTAAATGTTGGCACCTGGCCCTCTAGCAAAACACCTCTAAGTAGTCCTGCCCATTCAGAATTCCTGCCCATGGAGGAAACATTTAATCCTCACTTCTGAGTCCCTGTCTCACTTGTTTCTGCAGAATCTCAGGCTCTCTGTTCTATCCTCACTGCACCTTCCCTTCCACCTCAGCTGCTTCTCAGGGGTCATCCTTCCCATTTTGACCTGGCCCTTTTTTCTTCCACAGTCCCTTCCTGGGCAATTTCACTCACACCCATGGCTTTAATCACCCTAACAACCCCCAGACCTCCCTACTCGTATCCCAGATCTATTTCCTCTTTGCGCAGCACTTTAACACATCTTTCTCCCTTTTTGGCTTTCCTCAGTGGCTTCCCTTCTCAGAATGAAGTCTAAAGGCTTTTCTCCAGTGTTATGGACTAAATGTTTGTGTCCCCACAAACTTTTATGTTGAAACCCTAACTGCAATGTTATGGTATCTGGAGATGGGGCTTTTCAGAGATAATAAGGAGTATATTAGGTCATGGGGGTGGGGCCCTCATGATGGAATTAATGGCTTCTCTTAAGAGAGAGAGAGAGATCTCCCTCTCAGTACATGCACCAAGGCAAGGCCATGTGAAGACATACTGAGAAGGTGGCCTTTCCAAGCCAGGAAGAGAGCCCTCACCACTGATTGGCTGGTACTTTGATCTTGGACTTCCCAGCCTCCAGAACTGTGAGAAAATAAATTTCTGTTTAAGCCACCTAGTCTATGGTATTTTGTTTTGGCAACCTGAGCAGAATATACCCAGAAAGCTCTTTATCACCTGGTATCTGCGTATCCCTTTGACCTCATCTCTTCCTACTCTTCTCTGTGCTCACTCAGTTTTAGACACATTGTCCTTCTTGGGTCCTACAAACATATCAAGCATACTCAGGCTTCAAGGTCTTGGCACTTAACTTGATGTAGATGGTTGGGCTTTATGGGAAAGGGGATATCCATAACCCCCCAGAATTTATAAGCAATGCTTTATGTATGTAGTTTCCTGGGGATAGGACTTGTAGGTTTTATCAGATTCTCAATAGGAACACCAATACCCCGTCCCCAAAATAAACCTGCCCTGATCTTTTCCCTTCCCATCTACTCTCCACACAGCTGTTGCTTAACCATCTAAAACAGAACTATTGTTATCACTCCTTCAGTTTTAAAACTTTACCTGTGTCCCCACTCCCTACAGGAGTGTGCAATCTTTTAGCCTAGCAAGCATATAAAGCCTCTCATACCCCAGCTGCAGCTTATCTTTCAAGCTTTATTTCCAATTCTCACTGCTCTCTGAATACAGCATGCATGGCTAGACTTCTTTGCTTTTATACTTGCAATTCTTTCTGCCTGGGTTGCCTTCTCTCCTTATTTCTGCCCAGTGAATTCCTACTCATTCCTTAAGGCCCAGTCCAGAACGCAGTTCCTACAGCTGGCCTACCCAGCCAGCCACCCTTCCACTGTGCTGCCATGTACTCTGTCTCACCTCCAATGAAACACACGCCACCTGGATGACAGGTAGTTCATACGAATGTGTGAAGCGTGTCATGAGAGTGTCCCTTGGTAGGTGAGGGCAGGGAATCTGCCTTCCCAGAGCTGAATGGAAGAATAAATTCATTTTCTTCCTCAGGCCAAAAAGAGCCCAGCCCCTCTTCCTTCATATCATTCTGCAAGGCAGAAAGAAAGAAAGAATTTTAACAGAATTTATTGGTGTTCTTTCTTTTTTTTTGAGACAGGGTCTCCCTCTGTCATTTAGGCTAGAGTGCAATGGTGTGATCATTGCTTGCTGCAGCCTTGAACTCCTGGGTTCCAGTGATCCTTTTGGCTCAGCATCTGGAGTAGTTGGCACAACAGGCGTGTGCCACCATGCCCAGCTAATTAAAAAAAAATTTTTTTTTGTAGAGATGGGGTCTAGCTATTGCCCAGGTTGGTCTCAAGTGATCCTCCTGCGTTAGCCTCCCAAAGTGCTAGGATTACAGGTGTGAGCCACTGTGCTCGGCCCCAGAATTTATCGGTTTTCTTCTGAGTGTCTCTGGTCAGGCTTTGAAAGGGCTCTCCAGGTTCTTCTGGTCTTGTTTTCGAGCTGCTGCTTCTGCAGCTTTTAAGGCCTTTTTTTGCTTCTTCAGCTTTTGAACCTCCTGGAAAACCTGGGGGTGAAAGGGGGCAGAAAAAGACCTGCTAATACCATGCAAAACCTCAGACTTGGAGCAGATGGGCAGGCAACTGTCTTCCCTGATGGTAACCCCAACCTTCTTCCATGGGGTTGGTGGCCTGTGACCTCTCTGGGTCCACTGCCGGCCCTAGGGCCAGTTCCATGCCTCCCTTCTGTTCCCTCCATCCCAGATTGTGGGACCAACCAAAGCAGCAATTCTGACTCGTACCCGAATGCACAGAGCCTTCTTGGTCACAAATCGGCGGTGGGCTGTTCGGTAATACAGAGGGGGAAAAGTGTATTCAATCCCCAGCTCCCTGCATGTCTTCTCAAAGACATCATAGTTGGTCTTACGGAGGTTTTTGAGCATCTTTTTCCTCTGGTCGATAGCTATCAGCAGATAGCGCTTGTGGGCTTTGTCCTGTAAGAGGATCTGTGTTACTTTTAGTATTATGTAAGTGTTACTATTGTTTATGGTAACTAAGGATGGTCATTTTATCACTTCATTGAAATTTCCCAACAATCTTATGCAAATATTAGTACAATTCTGAGAGGGATATTGCTAGTGTTATTCCCATTTTACAGATGGGAAAATAAAGGTTCAAAGATGTTATCTGACTCAAAAAAGATCCTTAGAAGTGTGGGTGGTGAGTTATATGCATCATGTTGGCTACTGTGATGATTTCATCTAATCCTTGCAATCCTATGAGCAGGTACTCTTATGATCCCTATCTTATAGGTAAGAGAACTGAAGCTCAGACCTGTAACTTCCCTAAAGTCACACAGCTAGTTAAGTGGAAGTGGCAGAGCTGGGATTTGAACCCAGGGCAATCTGAATCCATTCATGCATTCAACAACTATTTACTGAGCACCCAGTATGTGCCAGACAGTGATCATACTCTCAAGTTTGTGTTCTTAACCACTGATGACGCTCGGCATAGCCTTGCAAGGCTCCCATTTCTCCTCTGGAGGCAGGAGGGAAGTGTTTTTCCCACTGCAGCTGAGGGGTGGGCAATCTGGTAGTGTAGCCACCGGGCTTCTCAAGTTGCTTCTCTGGACCCAGATCCCTTCACCCCTCAGACTTCTCTCCCCTGGGCTGCTGTTGTTTAATTCTTTTTTTTTTTTGAGAAAGGGTCTCACTTTATCACTCAGGCTAGAGTGCAGTGGTGTCATTATACCTCACTGCAACCTCAAACCCCTGGGCTCAAGCGATCTTCCTGCCTCAGCCTTCCAAGTAGCTAGCATTACCTCAGCTACCACGCCCAGCTAATTTTTCTATTTTCTGTAGAGATGGGGTCTTGCACTTGCTCAGGCTAGTCTCGAACTCCTGGCCTCAAATGATCCTCCTGCCTTGGCCTCCCAGCATGCTAGAATTACCGGCATCAGCCACCGTGTCCAGCCTGTTGTTTACTTCTGAATGATGCCCAGGGTTTACCTTTCGATGTTTCTGCATGTGTTCTTCATAGCTGCGTATCCTGATGGTCAAGGAAACAACTGAAACCACAAACCACAGAGGATGAGAGTTGGGCACAGAGGAAGGAAGGGCCCAGGCCTGGGTTATGTTTTAAGAACTCAAGGAATAACAACCACTAATGCTCTGTACAGCTCTCTATAAATCCCAATGCACTCTGAATTCTGAGATCTCAAAAGACTTTGGATTATCTTTCTTTAGAAAGCAAAGATGAGGAAGGGAAATTCCTTAATCTTATAAAGGTATCATCCAAAAATCATACAGCATTCTAAATGGCAAAGGTTTAGGGCATTCCCATTAAATTCAGGAATTAGACTAGGATGCTTGCTATCATGGTTAACAATTCAACATTGCACTAGAGGTCCAGCCAATGCAGTCAGATTCCCAAACTGTCAAGGGTCTATTCCTTGCCTCTCCCCTTCTAGCTGCCACCTGTAGCCATGCTTTTACTAATCAGTTTTCAGAATTATCAGCTTGTCTCCCAAGGCCCTGGAACTTCCTTCCTTCAGGCATCCTCTCATTTGATTCCCACCTGTACTACAAAGATAGGGACAAAAGCAGAAGCTGGCCTCCAGGAGGCCATCATGGTAGCAAGCCCTTCCTAGCACACGCTGAGTTCCGGAGCACTGCAAAGAGTGCCCCTGACCACATGGCCCCTTCACACCACCTTGCTTCACAGTGTAACAAGACAGTGAGATGGGGTTTAGTTCCTGAGGGGTTCTCTACGGCAGACAGTATGCTAAAAGCAACTGGCTTTCAGAAACTCAGTATTAATGAAAAGGCAGAACCAATACTTGTGCTAAAAGAGGACTCCTCTATTTATCACCTTTCTGGTGTCTTGGCAAATAGGCCATCTGTTCCTGCCAACCTGGGATATTTTAGCAGTGATAATGTAGAAACAGATGAGGTGAGACAAGCAGCCCTTCTGTGGTTGCACATGGTCCCCAGGCCAGGGTTTCAGCAGAGTCAAGGGAAGCTAAACTCATCTTTTCAAATGGGGCTATGGAGGACCCAGCAGTGAGCCTCCATTCCTTCTCCGTGGGGGTTTTGTTTCCAAGATGAACTCACCAGACTTTAATCCCTGGCAGAGGGGGAGAAAAGAATGAAGGCAGAATGGTGGTGGAAGAGGAGGAGGCAGTAGTATAGGCCAGTGGCAAAGGGGGAAAAATGTGCAGACCCCATCCCATGCAGGTACACTAATCTTCCTCCTTGCTTTCAGTGGTCCATGAAGATAAATTTCCCCCAAAGCAAGGGGGAAGTGATGGGGCTTTTCACTCACATCTAATGAGGGCTACTGCCAGTTTTAGCTTGAAACCAAAGTAGGAACATTATTTATTCCCTTGGGAATGCTCCACAGTGTCTAACACATGAAGGTTCAGTAAATGTCAGTCTTACTATTATTATAACAGAGCATAAGCTTTAGTTTCCAAGGTGTGTTTACATCCTCTTGGCTTCTCACAATCCTGCCACAAGGTAGGTAGTGCCCTGCCCTGCTCAAACCCCCATTTCCAGTCCTGGAAGCAGGGGCTCCAGGAGAGGATTGGTGACTTGCTCAGGCTCACACAGAAGCACAAGGCAGGACTTGGGTGCTGACTCCAGCATCAGAGCTCAGCATCATTGCTTTAGGTCCTTCATGTGTCTCCCTTTCCCAAGCCACATCTGAGTATGCCTGTAGAGGACAGCCCTAGCTCAGGTCCCAGCTAGCAGACTCCCCTGTACCCCCACTTCCCAAGGGCTGCCAACGAACTTCGAGCCTCCAGGGATCTGGTGTCCTCAGGGTTTGCCACGACCTTTTTCATCAACTGTTCTTCCTTGATTATTCGCTTCTCCTTCTGTTGAAGACAGAGATAGAGAAAAATCTGTGTAGTCTGCCATCCCCTAAAAACTAGCCCTCCTGCCCCCGAGGACATGGCTGCAGTTATAGCAACTAGGCCCATAAGGCTCAGGGCCTGACTTCACTCTGCTCTCCGTAGCCTCAGCCAACTACACAGCTATTCACATTTAGGTGAGCCCAAGGCCAAAGCCACTGACAGGAGAAATGACTTGTTGGGTGACTGTCCCCAAAGCTTGCTCATTTATTCATGCATCAGATCTTTATTGAGCACTTACTGTTTGTCAGGTGCTAGAGATACAGTGGGGGAACAACAGTGTTTCTGCCCTCAAGATGCTAATTATGGGGGTATTGACAAGTGGACACAGAGTGACAGTGGGCTAAATGCTGTGACTGGAGAAGCTTGGGATGGAGGAGCTAACTAGGGTAGGTAGAAATCCCAGAGGAGAGGACTGAGGGAGGCTGTGGCCAAGATTTGGCACAGGCTGCTCACCTTGTTGGCCATTTCCAAAGACAAGAGTCTTTTCACGACATCATCAACCCTGTGGAAAAACGACAGCAATGAAAGGTGGGTGTTGGTGGGGAGAAGGAAGGGGAAGCAATGCTGTTTTCATTTTGGTTTGAAAAGCAAAGATGATTTAAAATTCCATCTCCAGCAAATAAGTCTCTCTGGAGGTGGGGAGCCATTTCCCAGTGACTAAAAGTCAGCATGGATCTGGCTTGCTGGGCTGAAAAGTACAGAAAATTGGGGCTGTCAGCTCAAGTGTTCCGGTCTCATCACAGGGAGGATTTCCATTTTAGCTAGGACATGGTTCAATCTGCCTTGAGACATTTCAAGTCAAACTGCACAGTGGGAGGGACTGGAGGGACTGCCCAGCTCCCAACACACAGGATAGGGACTGAGCAGAAGGACCCTGGCTTTGGTGTCAGTCAGCCCTGGATTCAAACTCTAGCTCTGCCCCTAGCAGGGCTGGACTGCTCCTGTATGACACTGAGCAGCTTAATAATCTATACAATGGGGACGTTATTTCCTCCTTTCCTTATAGGGCTTTTGTGAGGATCAGGAGATGAGAGATTTCTACAAAGACCTAGAGTCAACAAAACAAAACAAACAAACAAATAAACAAACAAGTAGTTGACTCCATGAATGCCATCTGCCCTTGCTGCCCACTCACCCTCACCGTGCTTGGGTCTCTACACCTCTGTGCCTTATTCTATAATCAAGTTTCGGATACAGCCAACCAAGCCTCCAAGTCACTTTCCCTGCTCCCTGCCAATCCTCCCAGGGCCCCCAGCCTCCTCAAGTAGGTTTCTTCCTGCTTACTTCTCAATTCCAGGGATGTTCTGGTAGCCTTTGAGCAGCGTGGAAGGGGGTGGGTCATCATCTTGGCTTGGCTGGACTGTCAGGTATAGGGATAGAAAATACCCAGAGTCAACTCTCAGGGCCCATCCTTCCAGACTTGGCTCTTCTCACCCCTCTCCAACTCTGTAAGAGACATCTAGGGTCTCAAGCAAGGCACAATTATCTCTGGGCTCAGTTTCTCCTGTGCAAACCCTGTGGGTGTGTTGATACTTCACTCTGAGAGTAGGTGGCTTTTCCCAAGACTCTGTACTGTGCCTGCACCTCTCACACACTTGTCTGGCTCTACCGTTATCAGATCCCACACTAGAATGGGTCCTCCCACAGTCTGGTCCATGGCCCAGCCTAGAACAGGCACTCAGCAAATATCTATTGGCTGTCTGCATGGATGCAATAAAGGGGTTGAGGAGGAGTAGCTAGCTTCAGGATGCCTGAAATGTAAGTACCAAGTAGAAACCACAGGAAAACCTCAGCCTTGGGGTGCACATCCCCACTGTCCCTTGGAGGTGAGAGAGAGGCATGGGATAGATCAACTTATTCTCTCCAGACCCTGCTCTGCCACTATGTGAATAATATTAATAGCAATAAATACTAATAAATGCTACATCTAATTGAGCACAATGCTAAGGATGCTTTTCATGTGTTATCACTGAATCCTAACAATCTTCTCAAATGGATATTTTTACACTCATTTTAGAAATAAGGCTCAGAGAGAGGAAATAACTTGCCCCGTATCATTTACCTAAAAAGGGATCTTAACTGCTACGCATACTGACTTGGAATGGGAAACTACAATCCTCCATCTCAGAATGGCAGACACAAAGTGCTATGCTCCAGTAAGGCCTGGGTGGTGCCAGCCATGCATTCTCTCTGGATAGCTTATTTTCATTCACCAGGAAAGCTCCTGCTCCCGCCCTCCACACTCCTTCCCCCATGCAGGCTTCAGGCTAGGGCTTTGTGTGAGGTGGACGGTGGGGATTTGCTGCTAAGGAGCTCAGGCCCACCCTTTTGCCCACTCCTAGTGGCTCTAACTCGCCACCTCCGTCCCCTTAGCCACCCCAAGCCTTCAGGCGATCTCCCTTTCGCCCCAAGTCCCACCTTAGGAACTCCTACCTGGTTTCTGGATGGCGTATCCGCGGGCGGCCTGGAAGAGACCTACACAGAAAAGAGAGCGCTGAGGCCCGTTTCCTTAAATAGCCCAGCCTCAATTCTTTTCTTTGTTCCCTGTGTTACCCTTCCTCCAGGGTCTATGTGCTTCTGCGCCTAACCGCTGCACCATTTCTTCCTTCCCCCGCAAGCCCCTTGTGTCTCTCACCTCGTCTCACTTCTTCTTCAGCCACCACCCTTTCCCATTATCCTGCTGCTGTACTCCTCCCTGCCCTGATCCCCCAGTATTCTCTATCTCTGCCGAACCCCATTTCCCTAAGCTCGCCGTCCCATTTCCCAGCTCCTCACTTCGAGGCTGCAGGCCCCACAGGCTAGAAGGAAGCGTGGCGCTCCCTCTGCCCAGCAGCCCAAGGACTGGGGCCTGGGTCACTGTCTGGGTCCGAATCGAACTCAGCGCCCTCCACGCGGTCCTCAGCATGGTGACTCTAACCCCCCCGGGACCTGCGCCTCGACCTCTGTCCCTTTCGCGGTACGGACAGCCTTACACGGGCGCCGCCATGCTGGCTCAGGCTCGACCAATCGAGCAGTTGCCATACCGGAGGAGACGAGGACCGAGAGTATGGATTGGCGGGCAGGACGCTGTGATGACGCGGAGGTTTGAGTTGAGCCAGAAGTCTGCGCAAGATCGGAGAGTGGTTAGTGGCGTGCGGTGCTGTATAAATTCTAAAATGCCACTTTTTGTTGGGCATGCGTCCCATTCTTGATCCTTCTATATGTTCCTGGCCTCGGGCGCGGTTATTTTGGGGCTTTCGTGGGGTCTGCGGTAGCCGTCCAACCTAGTAGTCTCCTCCCAACCCCATCTCCCGCCGCGAAGTCAAGGATGGGCCCCTGTAAGAGCTGCTGGGTTTCAGGCTCGTCTCCTGGCAACCTTGTAGCTTGGTGGCTAAGGTCGCTGATTTTGGAAACAGACAACCCTGGGCTGGAATCCTAACTTAGCCATTTATTCAACGTGTGATCTTGTGGACAAGTCACTTAACCTTTCTGGGCCCCAGTGTACTCTTGTATCAAATGGGAATGGTAATAACAGTATCTGACTTTTAGGTTGTTGAGAGGGTTAACCGAAGCAATTGTATGTAAAGCTCCTGGTATATGTAAGCATTCAGTAAATAATAGCTGTGATATCATTTGTGAATGAGGAGTGTGTATGGGCAAATACATATTAAAAGTAGGAAAAATAAATTTTAATTCTCCCTGGTGCAAAAAGGGAAAAGACTCCTCTCCTTCACTTTTCTTAGAGCGTGTACTTTAGAAAACTTGTAGTTGTGAATACTTCTCTACTTGTTTGAGATGAGCGTAAATCTTTTTGTTTATTTTATTTTATTTATTTTTTTGAGATAGAGTCTTGCTCTGTCGCCCTGGGTAGAGTGCAGTGGCGTCATCATAGCTCACAGCAACCTCAAACTCCTGGATTCAAGTGATCTTCTTGCCTCAGCCTTCTGAGTAGCTGGGACTACAGGCACGAGTCAACACAACGGCTAATTTTTCTATTTTTAGTAGAGACAGGGTCTCATTCTTGCTCAGGCTGGTCTCAAACTCCTGAGCTCAAGCAATCCTCCTGTATCAGCCTCCCAGGGTGCTAGGATTATAGATATGAGCCACTGGGCCTGGGCCAAGTGTAAATCTTTTTAAAAGCTAAATAAACCTCTTGTCAGTTTTACAACATCACAGTGTTTTTCTCAAGGATCTGGGAGTCATCTATTTGAAATGTAATTTTTTTTTTTTGAGACAGAGTCTTGCTCTGTCACCTGGGCTAGAGTGCCATGGTGTCAGCTAGCACACCGCACCTCAAACTCCTGGATTCAAGCAATCCTCCTGCCTCAGCCTCCTGAGCGGCTGGAACTACAGGCATGCGCCACCATGCCCGGCGAATTTTTTCTATTTTTAGTAGAGACAGCATCTTGCTCTTGCTCAGGCTGGTCTCGAACTCCTGAGCTCGAGCAATCCTCCTGCTTCAGCCTGCCAGAGTGTTAGGATTATAGGTGTGAGCCACTGCGCCTGTCCTGAAATATAATAATTAAACACGATAGTGCCCTATCTCTCAGTTTCTGTGGGACAGTAGGCGCCTAACTTTAGCTGGTACCTAGCTCCAAGTTGCAAACCTACCTCCTGTTCCAAAGATAGGAGAAATCTATTTTTTCTTTGGATAAAGGCAGTTAGCAGACATAGGTGAATTTAGGATGAACTGTGTGTGACAAATGGTGCTGTTAAGTCCTCTTACTCAAGGATGAGTTACTGAAAATGCATGCAATAAGTTGTATCCACTTGGCTATATAAAAGAGTAAGATTTCTTTCTGTCTTTGTAATCTCTAGTGGATTGGTTGTGATGCATATCACATTCTGGTTTAGTGCTTATTCAAAAATAAAACTTTTCTTCCTTTTCTACCCTTGTGGAGAGGTTTTCTGGATTGGCAGGAGATTTTGTCATATTTAATCATATTTCCCTAATAGGGTCTTTTCTGAGGTCTCCTTACTGTGTCCCACCACACTCTGTGACTCCCTCTGTGCAATTCTCAGATCTCGAGTCCTCACCACCAAGAATGGGAGCTCTCTGAGGGTGGACTGAACTGTGTCATTCAAAAATCTCTGCTGCCAGCGCAGGGCCTAGATGCTAAGTGAGAGCTGATTGAATAAATAAACAAATGAACAATTCTGAGAAGTATCCCCCTGACTGCTAGGGCCCTGGAAAGAGAAAGAACAGAGACAACAAAACCACAGACCAAAAACCAGTTTAAGAGACTGAAATTATTGGAAACAAGCACAAAAGGCCAGTGGGTGGTGCTGGACAGAGCATTGTCTGAGTCTCAAAGTATGCAGGTTGCCTGGGAGGCCCATCCTATGGAGAGTGGGGGGACGGGGAGGGATACTGGGGACTGAAGATTGGGAGAGACAGGGAACCTCTGCCTTTCCTGGGGCTGGGGTAGTTTTTAGTGATGGGCTTACTGACCCTCTCCACTCTTCTGGTTAGCTCAGGTCTTTAAAGAGGCAGGCCCAGGTGGGGAGTCCCAGGAAGTCCTAGAAGCCCCCCAGCTCCTCCACCCCATGGACCCTGAGCCCCTGCAGGAGGGGGAAGTCTAGCAGGGCCCCAAAGACACAGTCGTCCTCCTGGCTTGAGGCTGAGGGTACGGGGGACCTCAAGGGGCTGGTCTGGAACCAGAGGTTCTCATAGCATTTGGGGCTGGGGGTGAGGCCTCCCAAAAGGGGCTGAGTAGAGTCACAGCGGAGGTAGTGCCCTGGGCCTGTGGGGCTGCCCAGCACCTGTCCGTAAAGGACCTGGTCGCTGGTGCCAGACTGGGGCTGTGGCTGGATAGAAGCTGTTTTTGGGTCCCCTTGGAGCACATAGGTCTGGACCAGGGTGGGGAGGCAGGTCTCTGAGCTGTCACTGGACTCCCAGGGCCCCAGCTTCTTCTCTTCCTCCTCTAGCACCGTGATCTTGGTGATGGGTGGCATGCCAGGGTCCCAAAGGCTGGGCAGCTGGAAGGTCTCCTAGACACAAGGACATGGGGGAAGGGCAGGGTTCATTTCAGATATCTGCCCCAGCTACTGTCCCTTCCTGAGTTGGGGCAGTAGTGGGGACATCCCTGCTGCTGTGTGCTGGAACACAAAGGTTCCATTTGCAAAGCACCAGTGTGTTCCTGACATATGTCTGACATGTGCCACATGCCATTCACACTCAGCCTGGTGAATCTTTCCATTTCACAGAGAGGTGACTGAGGCTTTGAGAGGGCAGTGCCGGAATTCAAGCTTGAGTCTGCTTCATTCTGAAGAGGGGTTGGGGGGGAACTTGCTGGAAGTGATGGGAAGGCCTGAGTGCTCGTCCTCAGAAGGGTGTCCCTCCACTTTGAGCCCGGGCCGACATCCCCAGCCCCATTTCCCTCTCCCTCCAGGACGCTCACCTCCTCCATGGTGGTGGGCACCCAGGAGCCCAGGCTGCTGTGAGCTGGGTCTGGGACACTTGGCCAGAGGGAATTCTTTCTGCTGGAGAAGGGGGCAGGTGGAGGCTGGATCAGGCATACCCTCCTGTCTTCCCATCCTTTGTCCCACCCGCCCCAGCAGCTAAAGAGCTGCAGCTGCCCCTTGGTACAGAGAGAAGAAGGTGGAGGGCTGGGACTCTCAGACATGGGCCCCAAGGTCTGGGAAGGCTGGAAGGGACATAGTTCCTGTGGGTAGAGGTAGCTGGGGGTTGGTTCTCTCAAACGACTCACGTGGGTTTGCAGAAGAGCCAGGCAGTCCCACAGAAGCAGATGACCGTGAACAGGAGAGCGAACAGGCCCAGGAGGATGGGTAGCTCAGACCCCTCTGGGATGAGGGCAGAGCCAGAGGAGGTTAGAGTTTGTGTAAGGAAGGCAGGGTCCCTCCCTCAGCCTGAGATCCATGGGCAGGGTACCCTCCCAACAGCCATCTCTGCCAACCGCCCCCTCCCTTTACCTAGGGCCAAGGTCATCAGGGTGAGTCCTGTACTGTTGGTGCACCCAGCCTGGTTGGTGGCCATGAGGTGGACGTGATACAAACTGCCGGGCTCCAGGCCATGGAGGACAAAGCCACGGGAGGAGGCGTTCAGGATGGTGGCTGCGAGCGGGGGCATGTGGTTAGCCTCTCTATGGCTGCTGAGCACCCTTCCCAGGCCCTGGGGTTGTGGGGAGCTGAGGATAGACTCACAGAAGGACTGGTTCTGAGCGTTGGTCCAGAAGATGGTGTAGTGGGTGAGGGGGCTCTTCCCCAGCTCAGGAGGCTCGGGCACCCACTCCAGCTGTGCCCAGGTCTTGCCAATGTGCTTTAGATGCAGCTCTGGGGCTCGGGACGGGGCTGCAGGGGGAGAGGGGTACAGGGGCTGCAGGGAGCCCGACTGGACCCCTTGTGGCTCCCCAGACACACTGCAGGTGGGCGAGGAAAGGAAGTCCAAGAGGACCATGTCCAAGCCTCATTTTCCCAGGGATTTAATCTGAATTCCACCTACTGCTAATAAGTGGCCGAGCCAGGATTTGAACCTGGTTCTGTTTGGCCCTAAAGTCTCACTCTCTGATTTCTACGAGGGCTGATTTTGTCTGACTCACTATCCGATTTCTGCCACTCACCCTCTGAATTTATGCCAGGTCTCTGTCTGCTTTTAATCACACATGACACATTTTTTTCAGGGCAGTCGATTGATTTTTGCCAGATTTGTTCCCTGAATTCTGCCAAACTCACTGCCCATGTCTGTCACCACACCACCTATTTCCATTCAGCTATAGGGGTCCAGTGTAAGCAAGGGTAATCTTAGGGTTTGGAAAGACCCTCTCCAGAGCCAGAAGTACAGGAGAAAGGACATGTTCGCTCATATTCCTGATTGCTGGGGCCCAGGCAGGCCTTGGGAGGAGGAGAGACCTCTGGAAAGAGGCCTGACGTCTAACAAACCCATCTCTTGGGAGTAGGCATAGATGTGCCCAGTGGGTCCCATGGCATCCTCGTATAGGGGAGTCACAGAGATCTTGTAGAGCTGAAAAGGTCTGATGTTCTCTGTAGGGAGGAAATGGGGGAGTCACTGGGTTAGGGGCTAACCTCTGCTGATGGTTAGGAGCCAGCCTCAGACCTCTAGTCAGGGCTAACCTCTGCAATCTCTTCTTTAGATCATTTGATAGGGGTTAGGGAAGAAAAGTAGATGAGAGAGCTAGAAAGGTGGCAGGGTTAGGGCTATAGAGAGGATCAGGTTAGACTGCAGGAAGAACTTCCTGATTGTTAGGATGTGAGATGAGAGCAGCGAAGGATCAAGACAGGCCTGGTAATCTGCTTCTCTAGGGTGGTTCAGGTTGCCTTTGCCTACTGTCAGACACCCCTGCCTCCCTCTCTCCCCAGCCCTGCCCACCTGCCCAGCCCTCCAGGCTGGCCTCACCTCTCAGCAGAGTCCCCGTGATGCTCCCGTTATACTCCATCCTCCAGGTTTTGTTGCCGTCCCTGGGGCTGGGGGGACTCAGTTCCCACTCAATCACATAGCCTTCAGGCTGTGGGTTGGGGCACTCCCAGCCCACCCAGAGGCTGTGAGGGTCTTGGGCCCTGGTGTAGAGTCTGGTCAGGGGTGGGCCTGGAGACAGAGTGAGAAATGGTGGAATGAAAGTGAAAAGAGTGCAGGCCCTGGAGCCAGAAGCCTGGGTTCAAATAAATCCTGGCTTTGCTGGTTACAGGCTGGATGACCTTGGGTAAGTCAACATCCGAGCCTCAGTTTCCTCATCTGTAAGATGGCAATGATGATACAAATTCTACTTCGTAGGGTCTTGGTGCAGATTAAATCAGTTGATGAACAGAACCAAGCGTGACACAGTGCCTAGCACGGAGTAGTCCTTGATAATGACAATAGCTAACACTATGCAGTTCTCGGTATGTGCCAGGCATAGTCCTTGATATGTGGTAATTCATTGAGTCCTCTAACAGTCACACCCAAGAGGTGTGTGACTCTCAATAGTAGTACTGGGAGGTACTACTATTGTCTCCATTTTATCAGTGAGAAAACTGAGAGACACAGAAAAGCTAAGTAACTTACCTAAGGTCACACAGCTAGTAAGTGGGAATATTAACTATCGTGATTGTTATTGTGATTATTAGTCTCACCTTGTAAGGATCCATGTTTAGGGGAAGCTGGGGGTGGTGGTGGTGGTGGGTGATCCCCTGAGAATGAACAATGGACGATGTTCCAGCTAGAAAAGCTTAGGGCTTTCTCTTTTAGCTTTCTTGGCAGAATGGACTGTGTGGGGTGTGTGTGTGTGTGTGTGTGTGTGTGTGTGTGTGTGTGTGTGTGTGTGTGTGTGTGTGTGTGTAGATACCACCACCAGCTTAGCCTGGTCCTGGCTGATGATACTAATAGTAGCTAACCCATACTGAGCAGATACTTCACGCCAGGCTCTTGCATTTACTCCTGTGATCCTCACAACTACCCACAGTGGGCGCTGTTATCATCCCCATCTACTAGATGAGTAAACAGAGGCTGGGGAAGGGGAGTAACTTGCCCAGGACACACTGTTAGCAAGTCATGGGACTAGATTTGAACCCAGGCAGTATAGCGTCTGAATTTCCATGCTTAAACTCTGTGCTCTTCCGGCTGCCCCCTCACCTCCGCTGTCCAAGAAGACCACTGGGGTGGGATGAGAGGTCCCAGCTGAGTTATAGGCCACAAGGGCCACCTCCCGGGCTTCCGAAGGCAGGTGGAAGGTGCAACTTAGCGCCGTGGTGCTGCAGAGGGGCAGGACTGCCCCAGCCTGGCCTGAGGGTCTCCAGGAGACCAGGTACCCTTGGATCTGGCCGCTGTTTTCCTCCAGGGGCATTGGCTGTGGCAGGCACAGGAGCAAAAAGAGAAGGGGATGTACAGCTCGTCTTGAGTGGGGAGGTCCTCTAGGTGGGGTGGATGGATCACAGGAATGAAGCTTCTCACCTCCCTCCCTCTTTCCCTCTGTCCCTGCCAGTTCTAGGACGGAGAGCAGGAAGAAGCAAGTTGGTGCACATAGCAGCCACTTACTATTCACTGAACCAAGCTGTGTTGTAATCTCTCTAGAAGGTCTCTACTCAGCTTCCTAGGCACATGCAAAGTGCATGCAAATCACATATAAATGCATCCAAGCCTCTCAGACCTGTTGGGGTCCTGAGCCCCAGCTTGCAGGGGTCTATGTGGGTTGGAGGAGGTCTCAGGTGGGGAGAGATGGCCTTCAGAGGGAGTCACCTTCCAGAACAGCTGCATGTCCACTGTCCTGTTGTCCAATGGCCTCTGCCGTGACCATGTGCGCAGTCTGACAATGGGGACTGTGGACGGAGCGAGAGGAGAGAGGGTGCCAGTCGGAGGGCCTGGGGCCTGGACTGGGTGCTGATGGCTGCTCCCAGCCCCTCGTCACCCACTCACCCCGTTCGGTGGTTCTCAGCTTCACGCTGGGGCTCCAGTTGCTCCAGTGGCCAGGCAGGGGCCAGCGGATGCAGCGCATCTGCAGGGTGTAGGCTGTGGCTGGGAGGAGCCCGCAGAGCTCATGCTGAAGGGTCTTGGCGGGCAGGGGGCCCTCCTGGTGGGTATGTGTGCCTCTGAGCCTGGATCTCTGGGCCCTTCCAGGGCAGCTCAAGCCCGACTTACCCTCCCCTCTGCCGCTCCCCGCTCAGGCTCTTGCGGTTGCCCTTCACCTCACCAGCGTCCAGTTGGCGGCTCCAGGCTGCGGCTGGTGGCGCAGCTCACACTTCTGGCTCACGTGCAGGCTGGGCTTCCAGGGCTCCCAGTGCAGCCGTAGGCAGCCTGGCTGGGGCGGGGCCGCCTCATGGCTGGGGTCCACGGTCCACAGCATGGGGGGCTCCAGTTTCACTGCAAGGAGTGGGGTTGTCAGAACCTCTCCCTGGCCCACCCCGCAGAGCTCCGCCTTAGCTCCCTCTCTTCTCCCTGTCTGTGGTTCTAATCGTTCTGTTTTCCTCCCAGGTCTGTATCCCACGTGGTCTCTTCCCCCCACCCCCTGCTGTCTCTCTGTCTCTGTCCTCTGTCTCTTTCTCCTCCCTCCTTCCCTCCTCTCTCTCTCCGTCTTTTTGTCTCTGCCATGGACGTGTTTCTGTGTATGTGGGGTTTGCTCCTCATTCCCCCCAGGGATCTTTCCAATGGTCACCTTAGTGAGGCCTTTCCCGACCAACCTGTTGAAATAACAGCTGCCCGCCCCATGTCCCTCTCTAATTTCCCCATTCCACTTATCCTTATTCGACATTCTGTTTTATTTATTTTCCCACCAGACTCTAACCTTCTGAGGGCAGGATTTTTCATGGACTGCTGTATCCCCGGTACCTAGGACAGTGCCTAGTACAGAGCGGGCCCTTCAAGCAATTGGCTCAAAGAAGGAACGAATGTGTCTCCTTGCCTCTGTGTCTCTGCCCTGTCTCTGGGTCTGTGTCTCCATTTCTCTGTCTCCAGCTACATCCCTCTTTGTCTCTGTCTTTCTTCTCTGCTCCCATCTCTAGGTCTTCCAGTATCTCCTTCTCTGTCTCTGGGCCTGTGTTTTCCTCTCTGTCCCTCTCTGGGTCTGCCCATTTTGGGGGTCTCTCCCCTCCCCCACACCCAGCGTCACCAACCAACATCCATGGGAATGAGGCATAGCTGTGGGGACACGCCGGTCCCCAGTGCATTCTCTGCCTGCACCCGGATGCTCATGTTCTGGTACAAGATCAGGTGTTTGCGTGGGATGGAGCAGTGACTCTGCCCGTCTTCGGCCACACAGTCCGGGATGGAGTCCTTTTGGGTCTGACAGCTCCTGTCAATGGGCCAGGCTTGGGTGCAAAGCAGGGGAAGAAGGCGAGGCTCCCTGTCCCTCCCATCTTTGCCTCTGACTCCCCATCCCCGTGGTCCTACCCACGCCGCACCCGAGGACCCAAAGGAAGGGGGCTGGAGTGGGGGCCCCTACTCACTGGAAGCTCTTTAGGGTGAATCTAGTGGGCAGGTGGGTGTCTGGTCCTGGCTCCCACTGGCAGGTGAGGCTGTATGTTGTGAGGTTCATGAGGCAGGACAGGTTGTGGGGTACGGCGGGGGGGTCTGCACGTGGGATGGCAATAATGTGAGTGCTTTGGGTGGGACCACTCAGAAAGCTCCTGCTAGGACCAGTTGGCCTTGTTTCCTTGCCCTGCATGGGTCCCTTTGGGGTTACCTCGTCCATCCCCCTGTCTCCGCACAGAGTGACCCTGGAAGGGCGGCCGCGGGGGAGCCACATTACAGGCATGTACGGGGTAAGCAGCACAGACCGCCAGTAGCCTGAGGGTCCTCCCCCGCCAGCCCTCCCAACTCCGGCCCCTCGTTAGTGACAGCGTAGCGTCTGGGTTTGCACCCTAGTCCTGCCATTCACCGGCCATGTGATCCTGAAGTTACTTAACTGCTCTGTGCCTCAGTACCCTCATCTGGGAAACGGGGGAAATGATAACATACCTAGCCCCTGGGGTTGTTGTGAGGGCTAAATGACTCACCGCACACGAAGCGCTCAGGACAGTGCCTGGCGTGTGTGGAGTGTTATGTCAGTGTTAGCTGCTACGATTATTGCTTCTTAAACAAGAAGCTTGGTCTTTGTCTTTTTCTTATGCCTCAACTTGGCACAAGTTGAAAAACAGGGAGATGGGATGGGGGAGAAGCTGGGAGCAAGCCCACCTAGAGGGAATGTCCTTCCAGGAGACACCCTCCGATGACTGAGGAGTTGGACTTGCTTGGCAGCCATATAGAGTAGTGGCTATCACGCTGGCTTTACAGCCACGCTGCCTGCTATGAATCTAGGCTCCGTCCTTATTAGAGTGTGACCTTCAGCAAGTCACTTACCCTTCCCGCACCTCAGTTTCCTCATCTGCAAAATGGAGCCAAACAATAGGACCCACTGGTACTGTTATTACCTGATATCCTGCCCATAAAGTGCTCATTAAACAAGAGCTCTATAGCAATAGCTCTCACTTTTTATTGGCAGGAGGGCATGGAGGCAGAGTGGTTAGATGTCTGGAGGGACTTACAGCCTGCTCGCAACTCAGCCTGGTCCAGGATCTGCAGGCTGTTGCCCCAGTTCAGGCAGCAGGAAAGAAAGGCCTGAGTATGGTTGAAGTGGAGCAGGGTGATGGTAGATTCCTGGGTCCCATCAGGCAGGCGCCGCTGCCTCCCCCCAGGTTGAAGCTCTGCTCCCAGTTTCCAGAGAATCCGTGAATCCAGGCCCGGGCGGCTGCAATTCTGGTTGATGACGCAGGAGGCTGTGACGGAGTCCCCCAGGCGGACGATGGGGGCTGGGAGGCTGATGTGCCCACACTCCTCCAGGCCTGGCGGGGAAGAGAATGGCCATGCGTGACTCCTTGGCCTGGCAGAGCTGGGCTATAATCTAGACCTTTGAAGCCCCAGAGTCAGGGTCTTGGGGTCTGGAATGTCTTGGGGGCTGGAATGGGAAGGGTGTGTGCAGAGATGGTGAGAGGCCATAGGAGTGAGACAGAGACAGTGATGTGCTGCAAAGGTTTATCGACGGGCTCTTTAGAGAAAAACAGACCCTGAGTGGTTGTATGTGCTGCTTTCCGTGGTGTAAATAGTGCCACCGTAGCTACTGAAGTGACATCAGTGACCGTAGAGGTGGGAAGACATGTGCACAATCAGCTCTTGCGAGCCAGCGCGAGCACACCACCAGATAGCGCCCAGTGCCCTCTCCAGTGCTCTCCCCGAGGATGGTGAAAGCAGTGATGAGAATGATGAGAACGCTGCAGCCACAGCAATGTTTTCACAATTCAAATCTGATTGTGCTACCCCACCTGATTACGGCACTTCATGGCGTGTCACTGCCCTGCAAGGCAGTGCGGAGTGGTCGTGAAGAGCGAGGACACTGGAGCTGCCCCGCCTAGGTTTAAATCCTGGTGCTTTTTTTTTTGTGAATATAAGTAGAGAGTTTATCTGGGCTAAGTTGGAAGATTGCAACCCAGGAGTACAGATTCAAGTTTCCCTGAATATATGCTCCCCAAATCCTGGTTCTATTGCTTATTAATTCCGTGCCCTTTTTTTTGAGACAGAGTCTGGCTCTGATGCCCATGCTAGAGTGCCATGGCGCCAGCCTAGCTCACAGCAACCTCCAACTCCTGGGCTCAAGTGATCCTCCTGCCTCAGCCTCCTGAGTAGCTGGGACTACAGGCATGCACCACCATGCCCGGCTAATTTTCTGTATATATTTTTAGTTGTCCAGCTAATTTCTTTCTATTTGTAGTAGAGACGGGGTCTCGCTCTTGCTCAGGCTGGTCTTGAACTCCTGACCTCGAGCGATCCTCCCGCCTTGACCTCCCAGGGTGCTAGGATTACAGGTGTGAGCCACCTCGCCCGGCCAATTCTGTGCCCTTGGTATGTTACTGAGACTTACTATGTCTCAGTTTTTGCATCTATAAAATGGGGATAAAAATAGTTCTGATCTTAGTGTTGCTGGAAGGATTAGATGTGATAACATATGTAAGGCACTTAAACAGTGCCTGGTGTGTAGGTATTTGCTGCCATCATTAGGATGAAGACCCACGTCCTTCACACAGCCCTTCTGGCCTGGCCCTGCCTAACCCTCAGTTCCAGCTCAGACCATACTCTCAGCTCCAGCCATTCTGGCCTATCCCTGCTGTTCTTTGAAAACTCCACGATCTCTCCAATCTCTGGATCTTTGCACTGTTTTTCCTTTTTGAGGCGGTCTTCTTCCAGTCTCCCACATCTCTTTCACCTGGGTGACACTTAGGCATCGTGAGGGGACCAGACCAGGCTAAGCCCCAGTGCTTCCCCAAAGCCCTTACTACCCTTCATCATTATAGTCTTATGATTATTTGCTCGTCTGTCTCCTTGGCTGGACTGTAAGTTCTGTGAGGCTGGAGACCTCGGCTGTTTTGCTCATTGCTATATTCCCAGGCACGGAGTGGGACCTTGTTGGCTATTTTTTGGATAAATAAGCAAGTAAGCCACGCACTTTGCCCACAGTGCCTTCGCTCCTCTCTCAGGTGTGTGTAGGCTTGTTTCACTGATGGGGATGCTGAGGCCCTGAGAGGACAGTTGGCCCAGGGCCCCAGAGCAAGTTCCTGGTTCTCAGCGTGGGGCTCCTGCTGCTTCACGGACTAGAATTTCAGGCTGGAAGGAACTTCACAAAGCTGTTTACCTCAGAACTCCACCTGATGCCGTGTCCCCGACAGCAGGGCCCGGGCGGCCTGTTTCTGTATGGCCTGCCGGCTAAGAATGGTTTTTACATTTTTAAAGGGTTAAAAACAAATAAAACTAAAACCAAATAAGAATATGCGATAGAGACTGTATGTGGCCTGAAAAGCCTAAATATTACTGTCCAAGTTTGCCCGCCGCTGCTGTGTAGCATCCCCGTCAGTCCTGGCCTCAGCTTGCATACCACTGGAGATGAGAAGCTCTCTACCTCTCAAGACAGAGTTTCTATAGTCAGAGAGCTCTGCTTGGGTTTCCTTACTTAGGATGAAACCTGCGGCTTCTGCCTTCATCCTGTTACTGGCCACCCAGAAGTTCCTTCCGATAGCTTGGCAGAGATTTGCAGACAAGACCTAGGACCCACTGGCCGTTTCCAGGCTGACCAGCCTGGTCCTCTCACCGTTCCTCCTGGGTGGCGGTTTGCCTGTGGAGGGCTGAGGGTGGGAGCCCTACCGTGCCTCTGTGGCTCGGTCTTGAGTCTCTTGGGATTCTCTGGGAATCCCAGGAGCTGCATGGCAGTGCGAGGAGGCGATTCCCACCCACCCCAATATCTCTCGCTGTAACTTTCCTCTTCCCATCACACCCCCACCTCTGGCCACACTCACTTCTGGGGAGCAGCAGGATGATCAGGGCAGCTCTAATCAGGCTGCGGGCTCCCCGCCTTGCCATAGTGCCGACTTGATGCTCACCTGGAGGCAGAAAGGCTTGGTTAAGATCGTGGGCTTTGGGGCTGACCTTAGTCCTTGCTCTGCTATAGTGCAGCTTTGGCCAGGTTACTTGACCGCTCTGAGCCTTAATTTCTTTGCATAATGGAGGCAACAGCAGCCTATACGACACAGGGCTTTGGGAGGAAGACTCAAAATGATGCAAGTCAAGGATTTTGAACAGTGCCAGCACATAGGAAATGACTCCTCAAGTGATGGCTACTGGTTTCTTTTTTTTTTTCTTTTGAGACAGAGTCTCACTCTGTCACCCTGGCTAGAGGGCAGTGGCATCATCATAGCTCACTGCAACCTTAAACTCCTGGGCTCAAGGGGTCTTCCTGCCTCAGCCTCCCGAGTAGCTGGGACTATAGGCGTGTGCTACCACACCCGCCTAATTTTTCTATTTTTTGTAGAGATGGGGTCTTGTTCTTGCTCAGGCTGGGGATCACTTGAGGATCACTGGCCTCAAGTGATCCTCCCGCCTCAGCACCCCAAAGTGCTAGGATTACAGGGGTGAGCCACTGTGCCCGGCCAGCTACTGTTATTATATTATTATACTTGCCTTCCAGGAAAGAGCGGGGAAAGGAGCAGCGAGGAACAGCATTCTTCCCCTTCCCTCCTGTCTAAGCTGGGCTCCCCACAGAAAGCAGAGCCTGAAACAAGGGCTTACATGCAGGTAATTTGTTTTGGGAAGATCCCAGGAACAGACGAGGAAGTGGGGAGAATGAATCTGGGAAGGAGGGAAAGCCAACACAAGTTATGTCATTAAGCTGATCACCTCGATGGATAACTTGGGCTCTGTCCTGCTGGAACCTTCCAATGAGCCATGTAGAACACTCCTCAGAACTGTCCACCCAAGGAAAAATATATCTCTTGAATGGGAACATTTATCCACTGGCTCCTGCCCCCCATTGGTCAAGGGATGCCCCTTGGGCTGTTAACTCCCTGGCACATCCAGGTTGTACGTGCATGAGTACCAGGCAGGTTCTCCTGGGCAAGCCATGCCAAGAATGTCAGAGACGCTCCACAGAGCAGCTGAGCCAAAGGGCTGTCAGGGCACTCAAGCAGGAAGCTGGTGCCTCAGCAATGGCTAGAGAAAAAAGTGGGCTGAGAGGGTATCAGTTGGGGTACCCAAAGGGTCCAATATACCCCCAATTCTGGGCACAGACTTCTAGAGGCCTTCTGGGGTTAGGCATCATGTGGTCATGGTGATAGTGCCTGGATGGGGGGAGTGTTGGCTCCAGTCTTAGGAAGTATACAAAAGGTTCCACCACTGGCGTGGGTGTCCAGCCTAATCCTCCACCCTGCTCCTGTCCAGGTCCTGGGGCTCCAGCACTAGTTGATATTCTTGGTGGCAGATCAGTGGGAATCGTTGACCAGGCTGCATGTACACATATGGATACATACGTGCAGGTGGTGTCCCGGCAGATCCCCTATGCTCAGCAGGGAGAGAGCTAGGAGAATCTTCTTCTCTCCCTCCCAGGCAGAGGTGTGGATTAGAACTGCTCAGATACCCAGGGCTGCTCCTGCTTGCAGGGGCCCTACCCAAAGCCCCAGTCTATCCACATATACCGCAGTATCAGGACACCTGGTGACTGCTAGCATGTAAGTCACCTTTTGCGAATTGGAGCAAAGTTCCTCTTCCTTTGGACAGATGCAGCCCCATACTAAGTCCCGGCAACTAGAGAACAGGCTGGATTTCAGCCTCCAATTACGTCTTAGCTGGGCAGCTTTGTGCAGTGAGAAACCTGTACAAATGTCCAGAGCACCCCTTTCTACTAATCAGTGGTTGGTAACCTTCTTAGGACAGCACGCCAGTTTGATTATAACACCCTCCTACACACCAGTTGGGGAAGATTTAGCCTCCCAGGCCCAGATTTTGGGACACTGGTTCCCATCTCCATGCATTTTTGATTCGACCCCAGCGCTGTTGCCCTAGCGGGGGTCAGCTTCAGGCCCAGCCCATGCCCAGTGAGGTGCCGCCTTATCCCTCTCCTCTGGCTCCCATCCACAATGGGCAGCGAAACCCCAAGAGGCCCAAGCATCCTCCCTCTGGGTTGCAGGGTCAACACTTGCTTGGCGCCAGTCCCTGGTCCCCTCAGCAGCCCTGGGCATGCCCCACCTGGCTGAGTGGGACCAGGGCTGTTGGAACATGGTCTCACTCGCTGGGGGCCACTATGCAGAGGTTTAGAGCCCAGCCTGGATTCAGATCGCCCGACCTGGACTCCGGCTCCACCACTTACCGGCTTTGTGACCTTGGACAAGCTACTTCACCTTTCCAGGCCTCAGTTTCCCCATCTGTGAAAAAGGGACAACAATATCACTGTCTTCTCAGGGTCACTGTGAGGATGAGATGAGATGACTGTGATAATAGCGCTCAGCACTGTGCCGGTGTGGAGTGAGCGCTCGGGAGCCACCGGTGGTTTTCACGAACCACAGAGCAGGACAGACACCGGCTCGCGGACTCCAGTGTGGTTTAGTCTTCGCCCTCCCCGCCTCCCTTACAGGCTGCGTGGACACAGCCTGCTGGGACTGCCGCCTTGTTGTCGTCTGTGTCACCTGCACAGTTTCAAAGCCCCCTTTCTGGACCCCTCTTTCTAGCTCCCGGGCCCCTGTCCCTCCCCGACCCTGACTGTCTCCCCTGGCTCATGCCTCCTGGGCTCGCTGCCCCCACACCCCGTCTGCTTCCCCTCGTGGCACTCAGCCCTCTCCCCGCACGCTCCCCTCTCTGGTCCACGCCCCTCTCTCCCCTGTTCCTCCTACTCCTGCCCCGAGATTCTTTCTGTGGGGGGAGGAGGGGGCTGGGAATAAACAGAGGGCGAGGCCTTCCCAGATGTGGTTCAGAGAGAGAGACAGAGACAGAGGGGGTAACAGAGCCAGGAAGAGACTGAGATGCACACAGACTGAAATGACAGAGACTCGCAGAGACAAAGATGGAGGGAGGAGAGATGTTGAGAGACAGACAGAGAAAGAGAGTCCAACAGATAAGTCTGCTGACCCAGAGAGACAGAGGGGATTGGATACCGAGTTTAAGATTCAAGAGACGAGGGATGCATGCGAGGCAGAGAGAGGCACAGAGAGACGCTGAGACAGACAGACAGAAACCCAAAGAGAGAGCAAGCCAGAGAGCGGCTGGGGGGAGACCGAGACGGGAGTGAAGCAAACAGAGATGGAGACAGGGAGAGGCTGTGAGGCTGGAACACGCAGACACACAGGTTCTGAGAGACAGAGACGTGAAGAAGGAGAACGATCATGCCTGTCTCCAAGCCCCGCTTGGTGTCCCCACGGGGGGTATTTGGCTGTTTCTGATTTCTCTGATGCAACCCCCCCAAAAAAGTGGGGTCACTCTGGAAAAAGAGACCCAGTGTCCAGGACTCCTGGTTCCAGAGGATGCATCCCCAGCCCCAGCCCTGGGCCCCCGGATATG
>CAUYSK010005071.1:0-11828 GCA_963575035.1 Avahi laniger | reverse complement strand
TTTTTCTCTACGCTGGCAAAACAGAGTCCTCTCTTAAGTTCCCGTGCACGTTTTTTCTCTACGCTGGCAAAACAGAGTCCTTTCTTAAGTTCCCGTGCACGTTTTTTCTCTACGCTGGCAAAACAGAGTCCTTTCTTAAGTTTCCGTGCACGTTTTTTAACATACCGGTCTTTGCTGAGCTCGGCGTCTCAGCAAAAATCCGAACTCAATATCATCCCACACTGCGGTTCTGAACTCACCTCTTCGGAGTCCTTCCAACAGTGTTTTTAATGGGGCAAACGGCGAAGACAAAACGCCGAAGCAAAACAAGCACAGGCTTATATACTGGTATTTGATTGATTTCAGGCGTTCCTCTGCTGGCGCATGCGCTCCACTGATGTTTACCTCAAAGTTGTTTGGCGCTCAGCGCCATCTTCTAATGGCGTCGACTGCAGCGCCCCACAAATGTCCTTGTGGTTTCTTTCTTCAGCCTCCAACATAAGTGTATCCAACAGTGACCTCCCGACATTCAATTTATCAACATGCATTGGTTTCTGAGTCAAAACAGGCAGTCGTTTAAAATGCCTTTATTCCCATTTACCAACAATACTGACAATACATAAAAGCATGACAATTGTCAATGGTCATATTTGTAAGCTAATTTTTCCAAAATTTGGTTCTTATCAAAGTTTATTAAAATTTCTGATTGTAATGTGTTCACTGACTTCAGAAGGTCTTGGATGCCTGAGTTGTTAACATAAAGCTTCTTTTGTATGTTTGGAATTTTTTTTAACAATTACTGACTAATTAGATTTGAATGAGAAATGTTAGAGAACTCTGCTTTGTTTTTATTTTTCTCCAATTTAGAATTTTTTTGACGGGGTAGGGGAATATAAGCGTGCATAAATATTCAAATGTTTTTGGATGTGCAATTTATTGAAAACAATAATTTACTACACCTAGAAGTGTTCATATGTGAGCTTTTTGGTAAAGGTTACAGTGCTTTTTAAGAAAGTGAAGATTTACTTTAGTTTAAACAAACAAAAAAGCAAAAATAATCAGCATCATAAGCCATCTTTGGTTTTTCTTACAACTTACAAATATAGCAAATTTTCAAATCCTTCAGAAGCATTTCTGGAAATCTTTCCGATTTGGTTGTTGTTCAGGAGACTTTAAAAAGCAAGAACAAACAAATAATTCCAGAATTAGAAACAGATTCTGCAAACATTGTAACAATTCTGCTATATATAGCGCCTCACACAGCAGAAAAACGTTTGCTGACGTGATTCACTAAATTTAGAAATTTATATTTTTCCATTCAAAAAGGCTACATTAAAACATCAGTTTATCACAAAAGACTTTTCAGAAATAATTAATATTTATTAAATTATCCTAAAATGCCCCTAAAAGAGCATTAAAGACCCAAGGGTGAAATTCTTGCTTCGTGAAGTGTATCCTCTAAAAGGAAGATTATCAATATAGTCCTGGTAACAAAGAAACATATTTCTAAACAAACAGATGGAGAGTTTTGAACACTCAGGCTTAAGCATCTTCCTTGGAAAAATAAATATCACAGCTATTGGCACACAGTGGACTCTCATTGTGTATTAGTGGAACTGTCAAACCGAGAGTCAATTACACCATAGGAAGTGACGCTCTTATTATAGTACCATAAAATGGTCCAAAAATGACTTCTAAAAAATCCAGGGAGAGAAATAACAGGTGGCAGAAATAAATTGGATTTGAACAATAAAACAAGTTAAAGAAAATCGCCTTTGAGCAACTTTGAAAGCTTCAGAAAGAGTACTCTGGCAAATGAAAATTATACATTTTTTTTTGGGTAAATACACTTAAAATGTTTTTCAAATTTAAATTATTATGGAATGTCTAAATGTAGGGAAAGTCAGCTAATTGGATTGGCACACATGTTTCTGAATATCCTATAACATCAAAAACCCCCAAAGCTTCTAAAAATCTATCACATGCTAGAGGATTCACTTTTAGTGTATTATAAAATATTTGTTTTGCGGTGGGTTTTATGACTGATTTGGAAAACAGAACTGTTTTGGCCAATGGAGCAGGTGATTATTTTAGTTATTATGCACAGTTTCGCAGACAGCCTGGAGAGCCCCAGCCTCATCTGTTCCCAGCCTACTCATTGCAGACCTCTCCGTTAAATCCCCCAAACGCATCTAAGCGGCCGACGCACGGCCAGTGGCACAAAGCCGCCCCTTGTCGTCTGTGACTGCCCAGTGGCCGCCACCACGGGACAGAGCACGGGTCACCGGCACGCGCCGGAGCAGAGGCCGCCCGGAGATAATGTCAATTTTCACGGATGATTCTTAGCTTCAGTCAATGGCCAATAAACTTTATATTCCACCATGTGTTCGAGGAATTTTTAAGCTAGCTGAAAATAACATGGCTAGTTAGTATGTAGTTAATTCCAGACACAAACGTTATCTTGAGGGAGTTCGTCATGCAGGAACTCTGGCCACACACGCTCTCAGTCTGCTCTTCAAAATCGGTTAATACATTTGTTAGGTCCCCAAACTACCACGTACAAATATTTTTACTTGAACAATGACTGTTCTGTCCCCTTAGTCTATTAAATACACACACCAATTGCATATAGAATAAAGTATAGACATGTGTTTATATATCAATATATGTACTTATAGACATATGTAATTTGCATATCTGGTGTGAGGCTGGATTTGTGTGGTATGTGTTACACGTATATAGTCAACTTCATTTGAACCACAGGCTACAGGAAACAATACGAGTGATTATTTTCTCAGTTCTTTCAAGGATAATGCCTAGGTTGATTATTTCATACAAAAGGTCTCTTCCAGCATCAGTACTAATTCTCTTTGAAAATCACAATTGAGAAAGAGAAACTAGACTACATATTATTATTAATCTTTCTTTAGTATATAAATTATATTTGAAGCCCGTTTCTGCATATTCTTTTATAGTTATTTAAATCTTATTAAAAATAACACATGAAATTTCAAGAAAATTACACTGAAGTTTTTATTTTTTAACAATGTAATTTAGTATGAATATGAATAATCTGAAGTATAAGATAAAACAATTTAACTTGTTTTCTTGAAAACATTTTTATTGCTGTTGAGACAAGCCCATTAAAATTTAGGATCACAGTTGAATGTATTTTTCAACCACAAGCACGTATTTCTTGTCACGTTTTATTCAAAGCATTGTTTTCCATCAAAATATCTTTATTATAATTTTAATGGATAGACTCTTACCCTACCAATATTTTGGTTAAGTGGCTATAGAAAGTATTATTTATATAATTTTTATTGTTCAAAAAGGAAATGCATTCAAAATTTATGAGTACATCTACTGAAATTCAAGGCATAAAACAAAACCTGACACCCTTTCACCAAAAATCAGCACAAGCTTAGGCAAATTTGAGGTTGTATTCTACATCCTAATATTGTCTATGATGCCAAGGAGGAATAAAAAGAAGCAGCAAACCCCCAAGAAGAAAAATGCCGCATTTTTATAGAAGAAATAAAAGAAAATAATTTCTGCAGACAGAAAATCTGATTACCCTGATGATCAAACCCTTGGAAGAAAGGAGGAGCCAGCAATAGACCAAGGGCCTGTTTTATTAGCTGTGTCTTTTTTCGCTGAAACACAGGGTGTCTTTCTCACAGCGTGCAAATTTGTACTTGCATGTTTGATGCCATACAGATGTACACTGTGTGTTTGGAAATATTTTGTTAAAAAGCAATAAGTGGCTATTGAGAAAGATAAAAGCTGTTTGCATAGTTATATATTCATCAAAGTGCAAAATAAAAAATAAAAAATAAAAATAAATAAAATTTAAAAAGCAAAATAGAGCTCTTGCAGATTTCACATAAAATTTCTACTTGAGCTAATGCCAAGGTTTACTCTGAAAGTGAATCATTGTATCTGCATTCAAAGACAAATAACAAGGTGGGGTTATTTGTAAGTGGCAATAATGTTGATCTGTTCCCACTTGTCATGATCATGCTTACTTTTCATTTGGGCACTCTCCAGAAATATGGTTCTGCTACCCTTAACATGGGAGGATTGTGTACTTCATGTCCATGTGGACGGCAGAAAACAGAGTATAGAACTGTCAATAAGCAGAAACCATAATTCCTGAGCTATCTTCACAGTTACCAAGTAAGAGATTCAAGGCCAAAATCAGCAATGATTATCTCTTTATAATTGGTCATAGCCACAGAAAAATATCTATATTATTATAAGCACCACATAAATCATTTGCAATTCAAAGCAGAAAAAAAAAAGAGGCAGGAAGGCGTGAGTAGAGTAAGAAAGGAAAGAAAGAAAAAAGTCAAGCTGATTTAAAGAACACAGATTTATTAAGTAGACATGTCAACTTTGCCTTCATGCATATTTCTCAAAGAAAAAGGCAGATGTACATGCTGAATCTGTGAGTGACCAATTCTTTCAAAGAATCCAACACATTAACTGTCCTATCTTTTAAAATTGTAAGACTTCAAAATTCAAATGTTGTGAAATAAAAGAAAGACACAATTACTCAGAAAATGTATGTTAACGCCCACGTGTTTCTTTCTGTGTAAATAAACCAGATAGATCCTTCACGTCATAGCCCATTTCACTGTGCACCTTTTCTTTACTGATTTGTTAAGAACTCTTTGTATGTAAAAAATTAAACTTTTGCTTATCTGTTAGAAATATTTTTTCCAAAGTTTATATGGTTTGTACTTTTGGCTTTATTGTTTATATCATACGGATGTTTTAAATTTTTATGTAAGAAAATTTATTGGTCTTTTCACTTATGGCTTTTGGATTTTAAATTAGGCTTCTCTGAATCTAAAATTACATTAAAAACTTATTTTTTTCTTAGCTAATATGGTTTTATTTTTATGCCTAAGCCTTTGAATCATCTGGAATTAATTTTATTTTTTCCAAATTACTTATGTATTGTCAATACTATTGATTGACGTATGTTTATAATTTCCTGTGTGGTGTGCAATATGAATGTAATGATATGCAAATCTCCGACCTGTATCTGGGCCTCTTTCTAGACACGCTGCAATAGAGATAGTTCAAATATTGCTGTTTTCTAATATTTTATTCTCTATGTAGGGTACTTTCAATCCCTTTCTTTTACTATTTTAATGATTAGTTTCATAGATTTTTTTTCTGGGTATATTTTAGGAACATTCTTCAAGCTCCAAAAAATTTCCTTTGGATATTTTGACTAAAATTTTAATTTTACTACATTGACTTTATCTATCCAAGAATATGATTTGTTTTTCTACTTATCTCAATCATTTTTTTTATCTCAGTACATTTTAGAAGTATTTGCCTTATGTGTGCTATGTATTTCTTTTTTTTTTTTTATTTCAGGATATTATGAGGGTACAAACATTTTGGTTACATCTTGTCTTTGCCTCACCCAAGCGAGGGTTAGAGGCATGCCGTTACCCTCTACAATGCTCCCCGTGTCCTTTAGTTGCAGGTTTACTCCCCCATCCCCCTAATCCCTGGAGAGTATTACTGCCATGTGATCACCCTAGTGTTCATCAGTTAGTACCAATTTGATGGAGAGTACAAGTAGAGCCCATTCTTCCAATCTCGTGATACCTCACTTTGGATAATGGGCTCAAGCTCTATCCAGGAAAATATAAGAGGTGCTAGATCACTGTCATTTCTTATAATTGAGTAATATTTCATTGTATACATATACCAAATTTTAATAATCCACTCATGGATTGACGGGCACTTGGGTTGTTTCCACATCCTTGCAATAGTGAATTGTGCTGCCATAAACAGTCGGGTGCAGATGTCTTTATCATAGAATGTCTTTTGCTCTTTTGGGTAGATGCCTAATAGTGCTATTGCTGGATGGAATGGTGTTTCTAGTTTTAGCTCTTTGAGGTATTGCCAAATTCTTTTCCACAGAGGTTGCACTAATTTGCAATCCCACCAGCAGTGTAAGAGTGTTCCTGTCTCTCCACATCCTTGCCAGCATTTGTTGTTTTGTGATTTTCTGACAGAGGCCAATCTCACTGGGGTTAGGTGATATCTCATTGTGGTTTTGATTTGCATTTCTCTAATGATTAGAGATGTTGAGCATTTTTTCGTATGTTTGCTGGCCATTATTCTGTCTTCTTTTGAGAAGTTTCTGATCATTTCCTTTGCCCATTTATTGATGGGGTTGTTTGATTTCTGCTACGTATTTTTTATTGAATAATAAATATGTATTTCTATTTTTATCTTCTAAGTTAGTATGTTAAATTGAATCTTTTCTTCCATTGTATTTTCTAACTGATGATTTCTTGATTATAGGGGAGATATTGATTTTGTAATATCAGTTTTATAACTATCTTACTATAGTATTGTTTCTAGTCATGTCTCAGTTGGATGTGGGCACTTGCATTATATAAGCACATCCTCTAATGACTCTGATATTTTTGCCTCCTCCTTTCCATAATTATAGAAATTATAATTATAGCTTGTTTCTATCTTGGACCTAATATCACTGGATAACACTTCTTAAAATTGCACTTTGAAATAATGGTAACAATGAGCATCCTTTTAGCCATTATGAAGTGTGATTGTAATTATGATAGTTTATCATAATAAGAATTATGATAGTTTTAGACTAGACACTTTGAAAAGAAGGAAAAAATAAAGAACTTACGAAGCATGCATATTGTTAATCAAGAAAACAGGGCATTGACAAAACAGTGCCATTATGCTCATATTTTCTCTTACCACAAATAATTATAATACTATCACAAACAGTAACTAAAGATATGAATTTTTTAGATCTATACCCAAACCAAAGAAGTGGTGCATTTTTCATAATATGATCGACATATTAGAAGTGCTTTAAGAAGCCTCCTTCCAAAATTATAATAAAATTAGTTTATAAAATTATTCAATTCTTAAAAGTCATTACTAATACTTAAAAATTTACCTATAATTTTAGGCTTCTAAACAGTTTTAGATCTTTATGTTATTTTAAGACATTATTAATTTCAAGCTTTTTTACCATTCTAAATCTCGATACACTATGCATATATTAATATATATCCACAGATACATCCATACACACATACGATTGCTACTGTGTCATCTTCTAACACATGAAGCAAATGTCTCCTCCTCTGAGCTTGTATAGTACCAGGAGTACACATCCTCACATGACTTCCATTTTAGTAGAACTATAATGCTATCATTGGATTATTACATAAATAATCCATGCTTATTATGGAGAAGTTAAAAAATACAGATTTGCTCAAGGAAAGTAAAAAGAAACACCACTACTCAGAAATAACAACTTAATTTTGGTAAATATCTCCCAAGCTTTAGGTAGAATGATTCAGTGTTTGTAAATTACCCATGAGCAGATAGCTAGTAATTTGTGTTTTCTTTCCTTACAACATATAAAATACTAATATTCTTTTTAGGACAAAGTTATGATAGATATGATGGCATGCACTAAGTAAAATATGATAATTTTCTCTTATATGGAATATAAGTAACAAAATTAAATCCGTTTTTGGATGGCTCAGACTGTGAAATTATCAAATTGGTAAAATAATTTTATAGAACAGTTGATATATAAAATAGGTCAAATTGGTTACTACTTTCCAGTCTCCTGACTTTTCTTCCACATTTGTCCATATGACTGTTTGTTCCCAATGGGTTATGATCATAATGCTTTATGTAATTCAAAAACAAAAAGAAAAAGTAAGGATCTAAGTTCAAAACATGATATGCATACATATAGAGTCATTATTAAAATTGTTAATATAAATATTAATTTATTAAAAAGAAACTTGTAAGGCCATGTGTAATATGAATTTGCTTTATATATTTTAAAATTCAGGATCAAAAACGAGGCTGTCAAATGTATGAATTTAAGAATAAATCATTTTAATGTTTTTAAGTGTTGAATAAAAAAATTACAGTTAGATGCTGGTATGATTTGAATGTATCCCCCAAAAGTTCACAAGAATTCAATCTTAAAGAGTTTGAAAAAGAAAGAAAAGGCTCAGAAATTGAGTCTCAAGTCCTGCCTGGATCTAGCTGTGACACGAACGTGCGCCTAGAGGCAGGAACGCTGCTTGGGAGGGAGCGTGTTATCGCTCCTCTGTGAGTGGGAGTTCGAACTGCGGTCGCCGGCCCGCTTCAGGTGTTAGTTACCACATAATCTCCTCGAGACAGATTTCACCAGTGACGAACATTCACTAGGACGCCAAATTTATATCCATAAAAAAGCAAAGATATGATTTAATAAATGGGAATTTTCAATATGATTTTCAAAGAGCTCTGGACACATTCCTTTCTCCTCAGGGTTTTAGCTCATCAACAAATCATGACAGTGCATGATAACGACAGCACGGAACAGCCATCACCACACAGCGTGAACAGGACACCTCCATGGGAGCGAACCCACACCAGTGTCACCTGCCACCACCCTGCCGTCAGCTCTATCCAGCGACTGCCTTCACTGTCACAGCAATGGCCACCACAGGCCAAACCACAAAGATCTGCTCCAGTTAACAGGCAAGAGTAGCCAGCAGGCGGGTTTAGCTCCAGCTGAGGGGGATTAGCCTGGAGCAATTAAGGATAACCATTAGGTTGCACCTTTGAATGCTTGTGAACACACGCAGGCACAGACAGGCAGCTCATTTTGAGTCTTACATTTTGAAACACCCAGGAAATTATGCACTCAACAAATATGCACAGACAGATTCTGGTACTTTCCTAAGATGTCCACGCAAGAGCAGTCTTACATAGCAGGGAACAGACAGTCATGTGTGTGGGCTGGTCTGAGAGATGTCACCTACTCTGGGGTCAGCCATGACATCACAAACCTATAACCTCTCTTCAGTATAGCACTTCTTCAGGCTAAAAACTAAAATGAAGAAATTATTTCTAGAGAAAAATACACAAACACATGCACATTTTTATTCATATCTATACTTATCTCTGTGTGTATACAGTTGTCCCTTGGTATCCACAGAGGATTGGTTCTAGGACCCCTGCAGGTACCAAAACCCGTGGATGCTCATGCTCCAATCCCTGATATAAAATGGCATAGTATTTGAATATAACCTACACACATCCTCCTGTATACTTTGAATCTGTGGTCCCCAACCCCTGCGCTGCAGAGCTCCGCCGCTGCCACCCCCCACTGCAGTCCATGGAAAAATTGTCTTCCATGAAAGTTAGGAACCGGACCACACAGCAGGAGGTGAGCAGTGGGCAAGCGAGCAAAGCTTTGTCTGTATTTACAGCCGCTCTCATCGCTGGCATCACAGCCTGAGCTCCCCCTCCCCTGTCCCAGCCACATCTGTGGAAAATTTGTCTTCCGCAAAACCGATCCCTGATGCCAAAAAGGTTGGGGACTGCTGCTTTAAATCATCTCTAGAACACTCATAATATGCAAAACAATGCCTACGCATCACTCATTCCCATGGATTCAATGTAGCACGTGGTACAAAATCCAAGTTTCGCTTCTGAAGCTTTGTGAAATTTCTTTCGTCTGAATATTTTCCATCCTCAGCTGGTCAAATCCACAAGTGCGGAACCCGGGGATGTGAGGGGCTGACTGCACTTAAACCAGCGCTACATGACTTGTGACACCTGCTACAATGTAAGCTATGTAAACAGTCCTTATACTGTGTTGTATTTTTGTTTGTATTATATTTTATTGTTGTATTTTTTCCATGATTTTTGATCTGCACTTGGTTGAACTCACAGATGTGGAACCTGTGGATATGGAGGCATAACCGACTGCACTTACATGTACATCCGAAATGAGAGGGGACTGTCACAGGGAATCACTGTGGAGGCTTGAGGGGAGTAAATCAAAAATGTAATTCATTAATTTGTCAGTTTGGCTGAAGGCCACTCCAATCTTCCTCACTCTCTTTAAATTAAATAGATGCACATAAAATGTAAAAGCAGTATAATTTTAATTTACCCATTTCTTCAAATCAGATGACATAAAAGAAACAATTTGTTACTCTATATTTGGTCATTTTAATTTTCAAAAGATTAATAGTAGGTACCAAAATACAAATAAAACACTGTCAATTGTTTTAATTAACTTCAAATTAGAATTGCATTCTTCAAGTCTGACGCCTTTCTGTTAAATGTCACAAGGCTCTTGGTTCTCTTGCTGCCACTGGAAACGCAACACCAAAAGAAGGCTGTCTCCATCTAGTTTGCACACGTGCCAGGCAGCGGCTGGAAAGCTTACAGAAATGCAACTTGGAACAGAGAATGACTTCAGGAACAGTAAAACTGAACGGAAATATACCAGAGGTTAGCAAGCCAGCCTCTGTGAGTGCTGGACTTTGCTTTAGGTTTGATTGTTAATGGTCAAACGTTCTGAATTTCACAAAACGGCTGCAGCAAGTACGTATTAATTTTAAATGAAACAAACACACTGACTCAAAAACACAAATGACACAAGGGTTTAAAAAAATGCCTAATGGATGTACTTCTTTTACTGACAATGGAAAGGAGAGAGAAAGCCAAAAGGCTGTGACACTGTCCTCCTCCCTCCGCTGACTCCAGCGGGAAACCGCAGGCAGACGCAGGCGCCGTGAGGGGTCTTCCGCTGCGGCCTCGTTCCAGTGCAAAGATTTCCAAGTGGCATAAAACGTCTCCTGAAGAAGATGCCACCATTCTGAAATTTGGTGCTTCTTTTTCGGCCGCCGAGTTGCAGCTCCCAGTGGAGTCGTTGTGCGACCAAAAAAACGGTCTCCCGAGCCCCGGCGCTGCCCCGCGCGGGCTGCCAGTCCCCGCCCAGGCCGCAGCGGGGCGCAGCTACGGGGAGGGCCCCGGGGCCGCCGGAGCAGAGAATGCGCCGGAAACAGGAAGCACAACGAAGCGAGCCGGAAGAGGAGGGCTTACGGCCTGCAAGTCAGCAAGTGTGGGCTTTCAGGAGAAAGTCCCTTTCCCTGGGCCGCAAGCAACGAAACGGCGAACGAAAACTGAACGGAAACTCGCCTGGCGGACTAACTAGGGCAGAATCAGAATGGACCTGCAAGCTGAGAACCAGGCACCGCGGAATTGCTCCTCGTTCCTTTGGGAAACCTCATCTGCTGTTAAAGGGAAAGTGCGCAAGTCTCCAGCTTCCGAATCTTAGTTCTCCTCTCAGCGGGCTGTGAAGCGAGTCTCAGCTCACAGCGCGGGGACAAGTGTCCTGCCCGGGCGGCTCCGCTGACGGCCACTGTCTGGGGCCTCTCCTGGGGAAGGCAGGCCTGTAGCAGCGTAAACTCGAAATCTGGAAGCTGCTGCTCCGCGCGGGAACTGATCATGCAGACGGAGAGGCAGAGAGTACAGTGGCTGACATTTGCTGCTGGACTTACGCAGACTCAAGTTTGAATCCCAGATCCGCGCCCACCATCCCAGCCTGCAAAGCGAGAAAGAATAATACCTTCCTTCCCCCGTACCGTTGACCTGAGGATTAAAGTGGTAGAGTCTGGACCTTAATGGGTGCTCAAAAAAATGTTGATATGGCCGGGCGCGGCGGCTCACGCCTGTAATCCCAGCACTCTGGGAGGCCGAGGCGGGCGGATTGTTTGAGCTCAGGAGTTTGAGACCAGCCTCAGCAAGAGCGAGACCCCATCTCTACTAAAAATAGAAAGAAATTATCTGAACAACTAAAAATATATAGAAAAAATTAGCCGGGCATGGTGGCACATGCCTGTAGTCCCAGCTACTCGGGAGGCTGAGGCAGAAGGATCGCTTGAGCCCAGGAGTTTGAGGTTGCTGTGAGCTAGGCTGATGCCACTCTAGCTGGGGCAACACAGTGAGACTCTGTCTCAAAAAAA
>CAUYSK010005070.1:0-19788 GCA_963575035.1 Avahi laniger | reverse complement strand
TTAATTTCTTTCTATTTTTTGGTAGAGATGGGGTCTCACTCTTGCTCAGGCTGGTCTCGAACTCCTGAGCTCAGAACGATCCGCCCACCTCGGCCTCCCAGAGTGCTAGGATTACAGGCGTGAGCCACCGCGCCCGGCCCTTCTTTCATTTTTTTAAGGAATCTTTTAAATCTGTCCATTTCACATATTTTTAAAAATTATACCCATAAACTGTTTATAATATCCTCTTATTACCTTATTAATATGTAAATGATCTATAGTAACACATTTTCATACATAGTGCTCGTTTTGTGCCTCTCTTTCTTCCCACCCAGCAGCGCTGCTAAGAATTTATCACATTTACTAGTGTTTTTTCAAAGAACCAACTTTTGGCCTTTTTGATCCTCTTTATTACATACATTTTTCTTTCCTATTTCATTAGTGTCTGCTCTAATCATTGTTTCCTTCCATTTACTTTCTCTGTGTTTGTTTTATTATTCTTTTTTCTAACTCCTTCAGATGAATACTTTCAGATCATTGATTTTATCCTTTCTTATTTTTGGATATATTAATTTTCTTTCTTTCTTTTTTTTTTTTTTTGAGACAGAGTCTCACTCTATCGCCCTGGGTAGAGTGCAGTGGCATCATCGTAGCTCACAGCAACCTCCAACTCCTGGGCTCAAGTGATCCTCCTGCCTCAGCCTCCCAAGTAGTTGGGACTACAGGCATGCGGGAAGATGCCTGGTGAAAATATTAAGATTTTTCTGTCATGACTATAGATTTGTTTTTATTTTGTTTTGTCTTTTAGTTTTGTCACTTTTTGCTTTATATATTTTGAGGCTATATTATTTGGCACATACAAACTTAAAAAGTTATTTTTCTTCTTGGTAGACTGAACATTTAGTATCATGAAATGTCCCTTTTAGCTCTTTTAAAGTCTATGTTGATATCGGTGTACTACACCAGCTTTTTTTTGTTCTTGTTAGGGCTGGCAGAGTTTATATTTCTCCATTCTTTGTTTTCAGTTTTTCTGTATACTAATACATAAGGTCCTCAACTAACCATGGTTTGACTAAATGATTTTTCAGTGGGTTTATTGGGGCACACCTGCATAAGTCAAGGAGATTCTGGATTTACGATGCTTCAACTTATTGATTTTTCAACTTTATGATGGGATTACTGGGGTATTAAATGCATTTTCTAATTACAATATTTTCGACTTACGATGTAACCCCATTGTAAGTCAAGGAGCATCTGTATTTGCGTTTCTTATAAGCAGCATAGAGGTGAGCTTTTAAAATCCAATCTGACATTCTTTGTCTTTTTTAATTGTTAAATATGTATTGGGGTGAAATACATTTAACACAAGATTAACCATTTTAAGGTGATTTAGTACTAAATGTTTTCATATACTCACAAGGTTATACAACCACCATCTCTACCTAGCTCCAAAACATTTCCATCGCTCAAACATAAAGCTATGTACTCATTAAGCCCTTTCTCCCCATTATTGCTCCCCCCAGTCCCTGACAGTCACCCATCTGCAGTTCTGTCTCTATAGATTTACCTATTCTGGATATCTCATATATATGGACTATCTCCAACATATGCCTTTATTTTGAGTTAGATATTAATAGCAATTGTAGCCATGGATCAGAATAAGAACACATAGGGAGACAATTTAGAGTAAGAGGAGAAGAAGGTATAGGACTCAACCGTAAGCGATGCCACTATTTAACAGCAAAGGTATAAGAGGATAAGCCTCTAAGAGAAATTGAGGAGTTGCTACAGAAGAGGGAAATCAGGAGAATAAAGTCATGGAATCCAAGGGAAGAGCATTTCAAGCAATGACACAGTAAGGTCCATTGCTACTGATCAATCACAATGGCTGAAAATATCCACTGGATTTAATAAAGTAAAAGTAACTGATGGTCCCGGTGAAACCTGTTTGAGTGTGATGGGCTGAAAAGTCAGATTAGAATGGACTGAGTTATTAGGAGGTGGAGAAAATGAAAACAGTAAATATAAATAACTTTTTCAAGAAGTTTTTATGACAGAAGATACAGAAAATATGGTAGTTGAAGGAGAAGGGTGTGATATTCAGGAAGTTTGGCTTTTTTTAAAGATAAAAAAAGCCATCTTCAAACTATTGAAAAGAATCGAGTTTGAGAGGGACAAGTTGTATATATAAGAAAAAGGGATTACTGGTAATTGAAACACAATTGTGATATTACTAAAAACCACTGAATTGTATACTTTGAAAGGATACAAAAAGTTATGTTATATGAACTATATATGTTCATATATGAACTATATCTTAATAAATCCATTTAAAAGCAACAAAAGAAAAAAAAGAAGGATGACTGATAGTGTAAAATTTCTGAGGAACTGGGAAATTGTTAAGATCCAAAGAATTAGTGGAATAATTGGCCACAGATAAGAAGAGTGAATAAATATGCTTTGGGTTTGGCTAGTGCAAAATCAGAGAATTCTTATGTCAAAAGATTTTTATTTTGATCTTTGAAATAGGAGGCAAGGTCATCTGCTGAGGAACCCATCAATGGAATTAGGGAGTAGGCATAAATAAGAGGCTTGAGGAGAGTAGAAAGCAGTTGCAGCAGAGTGTAGGAGGACAAATCCAACAGAGAAAGTGGCCTGAAAAGGGGTAAAAATGTTTCCTGTTTTCTCAAAACCCCCTTATCCTTTTTGAGAACTAAAACCTATATCCCTGCCTCAGGCCAGTGGTCTAGAGGGGTAGAGAAGTATCCTTTATTCTTTGTGCCACAGAAGATAGCTCAAGGGCATTGTCCGAGCAGAGATCACGAGATTATCTTAGCCAAAGATGGGATTAATCAGAACCTTTAAAAGCTCTGTACTTCTGCACAGAAGCAGGACGTTGGAACTTTGAGACAGGAGTCTGCCAACCTCCTCATTTGCTGGCAAATTAATAAACTTCTCTTGCCTTCTCCTCAAACCACTTGTCCTCATTCTTCTGATGTGGCCTTGGGGTCAAGTGCTGAACTTTTAGTAACACAAATAGGAAAGCTGGATACTGCTGAGGGACTACTTGGGTTGGTAATAATGAATTTATGGGGATACTAATATGTCCTCTTTCTAATTTTCTTCATCCATGTTTGGTTATAGGCAAGGAGAAAATAGACAGGTGGGAACATCCAGGAAAATATTTCTATAGTGTATGTACCATATCATCAGTTCTTAATGAGTTCATTCCCTTCCCCTCACGGTTCATAAAAACTGATGATTCTAGAGTAATCTGGTCTCAGATTAGACTAATACCCATGACTCTTGCTCTAAACACATTACAGTTCTTCTATATTATCCCAGAAGCCTTAAACAGCTTCATGTTTCCTGTTATCCTCAAATAAATAATAGTATGTTCTGAGGACCTACAACGTGCTGTCTCATACCATTTTATACAGTATACTAAAGACATTATCCACGATGCTACTTTGCTCCCAGTCCTTTCCCAGAGGAATGTGGCTTAGCCCATAGTTTATGTTGAGGGGACAGTCCTACACAGAACAGTCTCCTGGCCAGAACTGTGGGCATTTGACCTATGTATGGCATGGGCTTATGCAAAAAACTGTGCCAAAATGAAATTACCTGAGGTAATTAGATGCTTGTTCTCAGGAATCTGAATTAGGAAATATTGAGAGATAGGACTGGAGACTAGGATTGGTGAATATACTGAAAGAATACAAGAGAGAATAAACGATAAGAAGTTATAAATAAGCTACTTGTAAGTAGAAATTATCAAGAAGCAGAAGTCAGAAACAAAAATATATAAAACAAAGATGAATTTTAGTGGCAATAAAAAGAAAACTAAGCAGAATTCTAGAGAAGTAGACTAAAGAATACTGAGTTATATAAATGGCAGAGTACAGGAGAGAAGATACATAGACCTGCTGAATTCCTGGGTGCTGTCCTGGGTTGATTTACAATTTATACCCTAATTCTTGCTCTTAAATATTTTTGGATTTCCATTTCCTTTATTGCCTTGTCTTCTAAAAATAAAAACTCCATTTCTTGTCAAATCTCTGTTCCTTACAAGTAAAAGACCCCAATAAAAAAATATGATAAAATTCATATGAGATGAAATGACTCAGAAGTTTTTCACCTCTAGCAGTTCTTACCTATAATGTTCACATAATATATTACCAAATAAGAAGTCCAACCTTAAAAGAAAAATAATTCTTTGTTTAAAATGACTATAAACTGAGAAACTAAAATAGACAGCATTAAGATGACCATTAAATTAATCCTGGTCAATTATATTCACAGTCAATTCTTCTCATCACAGTTCAAAAATAGAGGAGACACTTTACCTAAAGCCTTCCAACTGCCGCACTGTCAAAATTCCTCATCAATGCTTATAATAATTACTATGATAATCATTTCTCCTGGATCTATAAAGTAGTCCTACCTAACACAGTTTAACTCCCACATTGTATTGCCACATCAAATTATGTAACTTGTCAGTCTCACTTTGAATAACTTATAACCCTTTTCCTAGCTCTGGGGTATGTGTATTATGTGGACTCAAATAATGATCTATGATAATTTCTAATTATATTCCTGGTTCATGTACTTTTAAATGGGCTGTTGTGTTTAATAAGTATTTTTAACTTTGGGGTTCATTTTCCATAAATTTATTTTATAAAAGTAATAAAAACAAAGTGGAAAAATAGTTAAGGGATAGCTATTCATAACTCCCAAGTCATTATTACCACTGACTGTTTCTTTCCAGGCTATTTTCAAAGGAGATTTCTTTACAAATGTTTTAATCACAATGTGCATGTACACTCAATTTTCTGTTCTGATAATTTCATATATAGCTATGTCATCCATCTTAGACTTTGGACAGATTAATTAATCTTTCTGAGCCTCGTTTACTCATCTATAAAATGAAGATAATATTTATAAAATTGTAGAGATTAAATGAAAGCAGGGACTCCAACAGATACTTGTACAACAATGATAATAACAGTATTATTTACAATAGCTAAGAAGTGGAAATAACCCTAATGTCCACAAAATGTGGTATATATACACAATATTTAGCCTTCAAAACATATGAAATTTTGATACATGCTACAAGATGGGAAGTAAGCCAGACACAAAAGGACAAAAATTCTATGATTCTACTTATATTAGGTACCTAGAGTAAGTAAACTCATAGAGACAGAAAGTGAAGCAGATGTTATCAGGAGCTGGGAGAAGAAGGAAATGGGGAGCTACTGTTTAAACAGTACAGAGTTTCAATATGGGATGATGAAAAAGTTCTTGAAATTGACAGGAGTGATGGTTGTATTAATACAATATTGTGAATGTACTTAGTGCCACTAAACTGTACACTTAGAAATGGTTAATGATAGATTTTATGGCATAATATGGTTTACCACAATAAAAAAAAATTTTTTTTAAGAGAATTTCTGCTTTAGGATATGTCTTCAAGGATGACTAAGAAATGGGGGTGGAAGAACGGCAAACAAGTCGAGTTCCAGTAAATGAGTTCATGTGGAACCAGTATGCTTAGAGCCCTAAGTTCACTGTCAGGAGAGCAGAGAAAAAGGCAAGGCCAAAGCACAAAGAATTTTGTGAGCCATGGCCTTTATATTGGCGGTATCCTATAGAATACAGTGAGGTATTTTAATTAAGGGAATAACATTGTTAGATCTGTATTTTATATTTGTGGAAAACAAAACCAAGACTGGATGTAAAAAGATCAGTTACACTGCAAAAATAAACTAAGCATAAACAAGGCCCAAACTAAAGAAGTAGTTGTGAAAATAAAAAGGAAGGAAGAAATAAGGGGCATATTCAAGAAATAAAATCAATAGGATGGGATGTAGACGGTAAAGGAGAAGGAGGAATCATAGATACAAGTTTTCAGTTCAAAGGAGTTGGTTTCATTAACTATAGACTTTGAGGACAGAAAGGATATGGAGAGAAAAACAAATGGATGCAGTTCAGCCCCACCAAATACTACTCTATTATCACATTTCGTTTAGAAATGATCTTTTTGAGTTACATAAGAATATTCCTGGAAGGATACACAAGAGTCTAAAAAGGAGAAAAGGATAAATGTGAAGACAAGTGCAGGGAGAATTATATTTTTAGAGACAACCATACCTCAGAGATACTGTGGGTTTGGTTCTAGACCACCACAATAAAGCAAATATGGCAATAAAGCAAGTAACACAATTTTTTTTGGTTTCCCAGTGTACATAAACTTATGTTTACATTATACTGTAGTCTACTGTAGTCCACTAAGTGTGCAATAGCATTATATCTAAAAAAATGTATTAATACATATGTTAAATAAAAAATACTGTTGCTAAAAAATACTAATAATCATTTGAGCCTCAGTGAGCAGTAGCAGTCTTGCTGGTAGAGGACCTTGCCTCGATGTTGGTGGCTGCTGGCTGATCAGGGTGGCTGTCGCTGAAGGTTGGGGTGGCTGTGGCAATTTCTTAAAAATAAAACAACAATGAAGTTTGCTGTATCGGCTGACTCTTCCTTTCATGAAAGATTTCTCTATAGCATGCAATGTTGTTTGATAGCATTCTACCCACAGTGGAATATCTTTCAAAATTGGAGTCAGTCCTCTCAGACCTTGGCACTGCTTTATCAACTAAGTTTATGTAATATTCTAAATCCTTTGTTGTCATTGTAGCAACGTTCACAGCATCTTCACCAGGAGCAGATTCCATCTCAAGAAACTACCTTCTTTGCTTATCCATAAGAAACAACTTATCTGTCCAATTTTATCATGAGATTATAGTGATTCAGTCATCTCTTTGGGCTCCACATTTAATTCTAGTTTTCTCGCTATTTCCACATCTGCAGTTACTTCCTCCACTGAGGTCTTGAATGCTTCTCAAAGTCATCCATAAGCGTTGGAATCAACTTCTGTTAATGTTGATATTTTGATCTCCTCCCGTGAATCACAAATGTTCATAATGGCATCTACATTGGTGAATCCTTTCCAGAAGGTTTTTGATTTACTTTGCCCACATTCATCAGAGGAATCACTGTCTATGGCAGTTATAACCTTACAAAATGTGTTTCTTAAATAATATGACTTAGGGCCAAGCACAGTGGCTCACACCTATAATCCTAGCACTTTGGGAGGCCAAGACGAGAGGATTGTTTGAGCTCAGGAGTTTGAGACCAGCCCGAGCAAGAGTGAGACCCCATTCTCTACTAAATATAGAAAAAATTAGCCAGGCATTGTGGTGTATGCCTGTAGTCCCAGCTACTTCGGAGGCTGAGGCAGGAGGATCGTTTGAGCCCAGGAGTTCGAGGTTGCAGTGAGCTATAATGACACAACTACACTCTACCTGAGGCAACAGAGTAAGACTCTATCTCAAAAAACAAACAAACAAAAAATGCATCAATGACCTAATAAGATAATGAAGCATTACCAGATCAAGAAGGAGGTTTAGAGTAGGGAGGCCTAAGCCACTTCTACCCTCAGAGGGGTTGGCTGCTCTATAGCAGGGGCCTCAAGCTTTAGGATCACTTAGAGACTTGTTAAAACACATCCCTAGAGATTCTGACTTAGTAGATCTATCACTCGCATTTCTAACAAGCTCTTAAGTGATAGTGATGCTGCTGGTCTGTGGACCACACTTTAAGTGTCCCTGAACTAGACTGGAGATTGAGGATTATCAGGAAACGAGTAAAGTATAGAAATGAAGTGAGGACAGACCTGAGGCCAGAGATTCCATGGGATATCAACCCCTCCTTTCATCCTCCCCTCCTCATGTTCACCTCTCAACAGGGTTGAGACGCCACTGTTGCTTTTGGCCACTTTTACCTGGAATCATCTGCCAATCCTCAGGAAAGAGCTAAGATGCCACAGCTCTTTGATTTATGACAGAGGTGGCACTTCATTGGAGTAAGGAAAGGATAGTCTTTTTAACAAATGGTGCTAGAACAACAGGCTTTCCATAGGGGGACCGAAAAAAAAAAATCAAATTGGATGCCTACCTCAGTATCATTTACAAAACAATCAGTTCTAGGTGGGTTACTGACTTAAATGTGAAATGTAGAACAGTAAAGTTTTTAGATGACAAGAAAGGAGATCACACCTTGATGACCTTAAGGTAGGAAAGTTTTCTTAAACAAGACACATGAAATGCTAACCTTAAATTTAAGACCTATGCATCAAAAGATACCATAAGAAGGAAAAAAAAAAAGCCACAGAGTAGAAGATATTTGCAATCCATTTACAACAGACTAATGAAAGAAAGACATTAATGCAGATGAAAATGAGCAAAAGAATTACAACAAGGTCTTGCCAAAAGACAAAATCCCAAAGGGCCAATAAATATTTTTTAAAAAGTATTCAACCTTAAATAGGGGACTACAAATTAGAACCACAAATACCATTACACAGCTATCAAAATGCAAAAATGAAAAAATATGACAATACCAAGTGTTGACGAGAGGATAAACTCTTCATACAGTAATAAAAGTGTTTATCTAGTAAAGCTGAAGATATATATACACTATTGACTTCTAGATATATACCTTAGACCAGTGGTGCCCAACCTTTTTGGCACCAAGGACCAGTTCCATAGAAGACAATTTTTTCCCAGGGGGAGGGAAGCCCAGGTGGTGATGCCAACAGCACACAGTCACTAAGTTTCACGGAAGACAATTTTTTCATGGATGGGGCAGGGTGGCTCTGCAGCCCAGTCTCTAACAGGCTCATGGGTTGGGGACCACAGCCTTAGACCACACTTAGGTGTACCAGGATGTAAAAGAATATTCACAGCAGCACTGTTCATAACTATTAAAAACATACAGGCCTGGACATCTTGGCTCCCACCTATAATCTTAGCACTCTGGGAGGACGAGGCAGAAGGATCATTTGAGGCCAGAAGTTCCAGACCAGCCTCAGCAAGAGTGAGGCTCCATCTCTACTAAAAATACAAAAATTAGCTGGGCACAGTGGCATGCACCTGTAGTCCCATCTACTCAGGCGGCTTAGGAAGGAGGCTCACTTGAGCCCAGGTGTTTGAGGTTGCAGTGAGCTATGATGATGCCACTGTATTCTATCCAGGGTGACAGAGGAAGACTCTGTCTCAAAAAACAAACAGGCAAACAAACAAACAAACAAAAAACCCATAGGGGAAATTCAAATGCTCATCAACAGGAGAATAAAGTGGGAAATAAATAAATTATAGATAAATGCAGTATGAATTGTACAAAATGGAAAATATTCACAAAAATATATATATGATACCATTTATATAAAGTTTAAAATCAGGCAAAATTAATTCATATTGTCTTGAGTGGTACATACACTGGTATATATAAAAAAGCATGGATATTGTCAGAATAGTGGTTAGTTGTGGGAGGACTGAGAGAATTAAAACTGGCAAGGGAAATTTAGTAATAATGTTTTATTTCTTGATATTCAAGGAGGTTTTATTACTGCTTGTTTTACAATTATATGTCACATTATACATGAGATTAATGCATGTTTTTGCATGTTGTATCTTGCAATTTAAAAAGAAAATGTTACCTCCCCCCACCAAAAAAAACCCCCAGCAAAAACACTATATTGGCTTTATAGCCAGATTGATGTGGCTGAAAAACTTGATCTGCAATTTAAGTGTAAGATCTTAAACAATTCATAAAATCTCTTGAAATTTGTGCTTTCTTAAATGTAACATGGAAATATTACATGTGTGGTTTAAATAAGATAACATATTTGAAAAGCATACAACACTGCCTGGCTCAAAAAATAGAAATATTAATATAAGATATTCGTGCCCTGAAAGATTCAATATTATAAATGTTAATTCTCTCCAAATTGAGTTACAGATAACCAAAATCCTGTTTTTGATAAAAACAAACCAAAACAAAAATTTCTAAAAAGCCCTCTGTTTTACCATATTTACATGCAGTGGGTTTGCTACAAGATAATTTACAGCATGCATTTTCAGTGGGGGTGAAATTGTCGCTAGAGGGTCAAAAATTGTGGGTTTGGGGTGGTGGTGTGGGGGTGGTGGTGGTAGTGAGAAGAAATGTTCAATATTTAAAAGTTTGTGGCTCTCAAAATCTCACCCTACCTGACAAAATCTTACTCATTAGTATTTAATTTCTCTCGCTAGGGAGGAATTAAATTAATTAATTTAAATTGAATTTAAATTTTTTTTCCTTAGAGGTGATAATGAAAACAAGAAACAAGAGGCTGAACAAACACTGATCTATAATTTGTTCTGAAGCAGCTGAATCTAATATGAAGAAAGAAAAAAGCAGAATAATCAGTTTTGGGAAATGAGAAAATTAGACTATAATGGTTTTCATCTATACAGAAGAGCACAACAGTGAAGGCGAAAGTAAATGGGGAGGTGTTTAGATTTTTCTGTGAACACAAGTCCAAACTATGCTTTCAAATCTTGTATAGGAATTTTAGGAAAATGGTTAGAAATGGGAAGGAAATGTTGTTACAAAGAGTAACAACACTCAACATTCTAGGTTTCGTTGAGAGAAAAAGCCAGGAAATGGTAGCCCAAGAATTTAAGAGCCTGATGACCATTTCTTCCATTTAAGTAAAACTAAAATTGAGAAATTTAAGTCAGTTAATGTTTCTGAAAGACCTGTGGATGTCAGTAAGTTTCAATGAACAAACGGGTGACTGACTGCGTAAGGATTTATTCTCATCAGTAACCACGTAGTTTGGGGCAAATGAATTACTTTCAATCCAAACATCCTCCTATTTTTTTTCCCTTTTCCAAAAGGAATATTCATTATACCCACACTTTTAATCCCCACTACCACCCCAAACCTTGTGCAATTTTCTCAGACAAATCTCTCTCCATTCTCCATTGTATTTCAATAGAAATAACCAAGATAATAAAAGAAGTAAAGAGACTGGGGCTTGCTCCAGATCATCAAGGAAATCAATAGCACAACACAGGTCTCCCTGTTCCAAATTCAGGCACTTCTGACCATAATTTATTGGTAGTGTGCCTGAGTTCAGAAGTTGATTCTGGTAATTGATTCCTTAATAGTGTAGAGTTTTCCAAATTTACTAAGAATAAATGAGGAAGGGAAAAGGGGGTACAATCACAGTCTCTAAAAATAAGAAAATTCAAAATAAACACATGTATTAAAAATTAAGACACGAAAAATTAGAGAAATATTTCCTATGACAAAGATATATAAAAAGCAAAAAAAGTTTATGAAAATGTTATGTTAATAAATGAGAAAATGTATAGTTAAGGCACTGCTTTTTTAATATAAAAGACAATTTAATCATTCTTAAACCAAAAGCTTCAAAATTGATTTTGGAACATTTATCACAATTTTACAAATAATTATTTACTAATAATGTTATGGAAACACATTTGAATATTAAGAACAATGATGCATGTTTTCATTCCATAAAAGATTAAGATGATCTATCTATTTTAAGAGTGTATTCACTTATTCAATCCCTAAGGAAGACCAATTCTTTGTATAAATCACTTCTTCAAATCCAAGAAGCTCATATATTCAGTCATTTTTCTAAATCCAGTAAGTTTTTCATCATAAAACCAAACTTCATTAACACTAGAACTTGAAGTCTACATAGTAACCATATAAACATTCACTATTATTGCAAACTATAGCTTGCTAAGAACACCCCTAGTCTATCACCAAGACCCTTGGTTGCCTAGAAATAAAATAGTTTCCCAATAATTTTTTTTAACAGAAATAACCCTTCGATTCTAAAATTCCATTAACAGTATCAGATATTTTATGTGCTTTATTTTAAAACTTTTTAATCAAAAAAACTCTCAAGTATCTAAAGAAGCCGTAAATTTTTACTTACATATTCAGGTTTTAGTTTTTTATCTCCTCCTCTCACAGCCACCTTTTCTAGTTTATCTATAATGGGCCCAATCATTTCCTCATCTTTAAGCTGAAGCTCTTCATGTATTATTTCTATATCTCGAATAGGATCTACACTTCCTTCAACATGCGTGATATCATCATCTTCAAAAGCACCTAAAATGAATTAAAGGGAAATAAACAAATAATACAGAAAGTCATTATAATTACAGTAAGAGAGAAAGATTCCTAGAAAGTTAACGAATAGCTATAGTGAATAAATTATTCTGAATTCTATGCAAGTAGGACACAGTACTTTTTTCCCATTTAGTAATACTGAGGGTACTAGCAACAAAACAGTACTTCGAGAGCCTCAACATTTCAAAAATTGATCGAAATAAATACAATTATGGTCTTTACAAAAAGAAAATTATGTTCCAGAACTACTGGCATTTCCAAGTTTGGTACATTAAAAGACACTGAATTCCAGGCATGAAAGGCCTGAAGTTCTAAACTGCACTATTATAATGGGTTTCCAATGGAAACCGGATTTGGGGGGGGCCCTGAAATCATCTGGCAAACCTCTTCCCTGCTTCAATCTACTTTATCACTGTGGTTCTGACGGTGATTAGATAATGAACCACTCAGACACACAATTTACACAGCAGCTAATTTCATCGGCCTGATTTGAGGGTATGGTTTTTAGGGGGCTATCAAAGAAGCAGATGAAGGTGCATTTGTCATATATGAGTGACAACCATTCACACTATCTGAACAAAATGGTGCTGGCCCTTATTAGAAACACATGCTATTATCACATATTTAAAGTGCAGTTGAAGCCATAATTTCAAATTGCCAACTGGAAACATAAGGGTAAAACAACCAGATATTACTGAAGCATGTGTACTGACTTTATGCCCTTTTGAAGACATAATGTGGCAACATAATTCAACTGGGATTTACTCAAATTACCATATAAAGAACAGTATCACAAAAAATGAACAATACTAAGAAATATTATAAACAGAAAGCAATGATATACCCACAAAAAATAAACACATTTATAAACAAATTAATTTCATTAAAATTACCAATTAGATTATAGTCTCAAAATGAGATGTTTTCAAACATAAAATATCAATTATTTTAGACAGAGGTATCACAGAAATCATGAGACAGTTTGATTGAATTTGGTAAGAGAAACAGTAAGTGTAGCTCATTCGTAGATGCTTATTATAAGTTACAAAGAGTTTTTAAATATAATTTCTCAGAATTAAAAATAATTAAATTGTTTATGTCTTAACATGGATTATTCAGTAATAATAATAAAACCATAAGTACAGTAGTGCAATTAAAAAGACTCAAACCACAGTCCCTACACATATCTGGATGCACTGTTGTTCCCACATCTTAAAGGTTAGTAATATCACTATATTTATTTGTATTGTGAGGTGGCAACATACTATGAAAAGAATTTAAATCTATTTTTGAAAATAAGCATTTTCAAATATTAAGTATTTAAAGTAAAATTTAAGTATTGTTGGCATACAAATGATATTGTGTTATATAATGTCAAATTTGTATGAACAAAATTAGCAAAAAATGAGGACCTACCTTATATTTTACTAATAAACACAACAGACAGCAGTTTAGGTAAATTTTCTGAATCTTTGAAAATATAAAATAAGTCCCCTTGGAAGCACAATACTATTTACTCTCATCAAGATTTGAGACATTTTACACAAGTGGCACAGTAAAATATGAAAATAAAAATAAAAGCTTCCTGGCAGTCAAAGCAACACAAGTAACATGGTCAGTTATAGAAGTAAATAAACTATCTATAACACTCAGACAGAAAAATAATCCATGCAGTTGTCTCTATATAGGGGCCATTGACTAACGATAGTGATGTCCTCAACAACATCCCTACGGTAAATGCATTATAGGTTTTAAATGGCAATTTCTTAATTACGACCCTCAATTTTAACCCAAGTGGACAGCAGAAAGGAACTTAGTAATTGGAATTCTTCTGAAAGCAAAGAAAACACAGCTCTCTGATGATCTAAACTAATCCAAAGAAAAAAACCAGAATAAAGAATGATGGTAGTAGGAGCAGGACGTGGGGGTGGGGATTCACCTGTCCATCTTACAACCTTCAAATCACCTTCTATAACAGATTGCACCTTGCCTAGACTCCGCCAAGGATTAACCTAGGAAAGGAGTTAGGACTGTATCATCATGAATCGAATCCCCCTACTGTAAGAAAAAGACTCAAACCACAGTCCCTACACATATCTGGATGCACTGTTGTTCCCACATCTTAAGGTTAGTAATATCACTATATTTATTTGTATTGTGAGGTGGCAACATACTATGAAAAGAATTTAAATCTATTTTTGAAAATAAGCATTTTCAAATATTAAAATAAAAATTAAATGAAGGGAACATTAAAGCTATCCTGTAAAATGAATACCCTTGTGATAAAATGGGGCCCAGAATAGCTATAAAATAAAAGCTTCCATACAATTTGGTGGACATTTCAGCAACTTCCCATTTCTTAGGGCTAAAAAATTAGAGCTTATTTTCCAAAGACATGCTCCTGGGTCAACCAAACTCAGTATAAACTTATGTTACAGCATTCCTTCACATTTTGTCTTTTTTAGTACAAGATTTAGTGCTTAAGAATATAATCTTTGAAGTCAGGCACACTTATTAGTCACAGACTCTTAGATGAATTACCTAACCTCTAGGAATCCTGTCTTCACGTCTTTAAAATGAAGATTCTACCGCCTCTCAGAGAATGGGTATAATTAAATCAGATAATATATGTAAAGTGCTTAGCACAGAGCCTAACCCACAGAACTCTTACAGTAGTTAGGGCATATACTATTTTTTTTTATGATGCTGGAATTAGTAATTTAGAGGAATTCCACAGCAATATACTCAAAACATTAATTTTGATTAATACAGTTTCATGTTATTCAATGTACTTGGAAAAAGTTAAAATAAACTATGAGAGTTTATAGGCTTTCCCTGCTCCCACAGAAATTCTTATTAATTCACTAGCACTACTCACCAGCACATTTTTACTCTAGTCCATGGCCAAAGTTATTTCAACTTCCCCTTAACCAAAACAATGTTTAGTTTTAGCGCACTGGTAAGTTCAGAAGACAAAGACTATGCTACATTATACTGTATCGCTTGATGAGAAAGTTGTTTCCATTTCAATTCTCTTTCAATCCTTCTATGTTAAGGAGAAAAGTCTTAAGTTTGACACTGTTGGGCTTTAATGTTTAATGTTTATAAATTTATCTTTTTATCAACAGAGCAGACCTTAGAGCTTCTAAAGAGTAAAAAAGTTAATAAAATTATGTTTTACATTGATTCTATTTTTATTGTCTTCCATGTTGGCAAGTGATACTAATTTTTCACTTACATTAGTTTAAACAGTTTCCTGTTTAAGTAAGTTTTACCCAAAATGTGAGTTATTATGTATCAAGTATTTAAATTTAGATCAACATGTATAAAACAACCACATTTTTTGGTAAAATTACTTCTATCAAGAGAAATATCTAAAAATATTAACTATAGTCATTTTGATAGTGGTGGGATATGATCTGATTTTTTTAAATTTTATTTTTGGTACTATTCTGTATAAACTAGGACTAAGTAGGACAGGCAAGGAAGACTTCTCTGAGGAGATGACATCTGAGCTGAAACCAGAATGAGGAAGAAAATGAAGATCTGAGGGAAGAAGCTTCTAAGAAATAGAAGAGCCCTAAAATAGGAACAAGCTTGAAGTGTTTTAGAAATAGAAATGTGGTCCTTATAGGTGAACCACAGTAGAAGATGGTATACAGAGTTTAAGGTAGAAAGGTAAAGTAGTTCACTTAAATTTGTAAGCCATGAGAGTTTGGATTTTATTCTAGCTGTAAGGGGAAGCCATTGACTGGAGAGTTTTATATAAAGGGAAGGTAGGGTGGTAAGATATGATTCATGATTTAAAGAGGCCACTTCAGCTACTTTAAAAAGAATAGACTTTTAAAGTCTATTAAAAGGGAGGAGGTAAGAGTGACTGCAGAAGACTAAGTTAAGAGGTGGTTGTAGTGGTGCCAATGAGAGATAACCAGATAAATGGTAACCTGAAATAAGATTGTAGAGAAGATGAGAAGCGGTGTTTGTACTGGAAATATATTTTTGAGATGGACTAGATACAGACTGTAAGGTCATGACTAGAGATATGTAACTGAAAGTTATCAAATGTGTTTAAAGTTATGGGTTTGGATGATGTCACCTAGAGAGAGCACTCCAACATTCAGATGTCTGATGGAGGAGAATGATGTGGCAAAAGAGATTGAGAAGGAGTGACAAGTCAGAAAAACTAGGAGTATGCACTTATAGGAGTGAGGGAAAGAAAGTGTTTCAAGAAGGAAGGCATATGCAAACTGTCAGGTGCTGTTTCGAGGTAAAGATAGATAAATACAGAAAACTGATCATTGGCTTTGGCAAAAAGGTGGTTCTTTGAGAATACTTTTCTAGCTATATCCCTTTTCTATACTGTCTATTTATTTCTTCCATGTTTCAGAGATAATAAAAGTATGACCTGGGGATGTAAACATGGACCTATCCACTCATTTCTTATAACTCAAGAGTCCAAAACAGCTAGATTTCAGCATTTCTAAATTCATCAAGTTTTGAGAACATTCCTCTCTCTATAAGTGGACTAATTATATAAAGTAAAATACCCTAAGATTTCTCGGTCTGTGAAAAGGATCCTATTAGTCACGAAGAAATCACAGCCACTTTCAAAGGTTCACATTTCAAGTAAACCGGCATAAACACTGAAACAAAAATTATACTTGATCAATTATGGGTTGATCAACCAACTGATACAGAATCACCAACACCATACATATCATCAAGAACAAAAGCAGAAAACTACGTTCATACAAGTGTTAATATCAAGTCATACACACGGCTACAGAATTCTCCAAGGTAACTCTATGCCTAAGGACAATGAAGCAGTGTCTTCAGAGTTATAAGGAAAGAAAATGTGTCTCAAGAATTTTATATCCAACCAAGCCGTTTTTCCTTGACAGGAATAGAGAATAATGGTGAATAGACTGTGCACTTTATATATACTCTCTATATAATTAAATCTGAACAACCATAGGAATTACGTTAATAAAACAGAACATGTAGATTATAAACAATGAAAAGTTAAAAATACAGTTATCCCTCTGTATATGCAGGGGATTGGTTCTAGGCCACACTGGTATACTCAAGTCCCCTAGTCGGCCCTGTGGAACCCGTGTATAGGAAAAGTCGGGCCTCTATGTACACAGGTTTCAATATCAAATACTGTGTTTTCAATCTGCATTTGGTTAAAAAAAAAAAAAAGCAGTGTGTAAGTGCACCAACGAAGTTCAAACCCATGTTGTTCAAGGGTCAAGAGTAATAACATAAAACCTTGAGGATAGGTAGAAGTAAGATGATAGCATAAATATACTCATTTTCTCATGGTCCATAGTATGGAATCAATAGATGCTATATAAAGATGAAACATGTAATTAAAAAATAATTTCTCTAATCTTCTAGTGTTTTGGGTTTTTTTTCTTTTTTTAAAGAGACAGGGTCTCTTCTGTAACCTTGGCTTGAGTGCAGTGGCACAATCATAGCTCACTGTAGAATCAAACTCCTGAGCTAAAGAGATCCTCCTGCCTTTGTCTTCCAAGTAGATGGTGCCACAGGTGTGCACCACTGTACCTATCTAATTTTTTAATATTTTGTAGAGATGAGGTCTCACTATGCTGCTCAAGCTGGTCTCAAACTCCTGGACTCAAGGGATCCTCCCACCTCAGCCTCCCAAAGTACTGGGATTACAGGTGTGAGCCACTGTGCTTGGCCCTTTTAGTGTTTTTACAATGCCTTTTTTTTTTTTTTTTTTTTTTTGAGATAGAGTCTTGCTCTGTTGCCCAGGCTAGAGTGCCGTGGCATCAGCCTAGCTTACAGCAACCTCAAACTCCCAGGCACAAATGATCCTTCTGCCTCAGCCTCCCAAATAGCTGGGACTACAGGCATGTGCCACCATGTCCGGCTAATTTTTATATACATATTTTTAGTTGTCCAGATCATTTCTTTCCATTTTTTAGTAGAGACAGGGTCTCACTCTTGCTCAGGCTGGTCTCGAACTCCTGACCTTGAGCGATCTACCCGCTTCAGCCTACCAGAGTGTTAGGATTACAGGCGTGAGCCACCGCGCCCAGCCATTCCTAGGTATTTTATTTTCTGTATAGCTATTGTGAATAGTATTGTCTTTGATTTGAATCTCAGCTTGACTGTTTTTGGTGTATAGGAATGCTACCGGTTTGTGTGCATTGATTTTCTTACCTGAGACTTTAATGAATTTATTTATCAAATCTAGGAGTCTCTTGGTAGAATCTTTGGGGTTTTCTAGATATTAGATCATGTCATTAGCAAAAAGTGATAGTTTGACTTCCTCTTTCTCAATTTGGTTACCCTTAATTTCTTTCTTTTGCTTGATTGTTCTGGTTTGAACTTGTAGGACTACGTTGAATAGAAATGGTGACAGTGGGCATCCTTGTCTTGTTCCAGTTCTTAGTGGGAATGCCTTCAACTTTTCCCCATTCAGTGTCATACTGGCTATGGGTAGCTCATAAATGGCTTTTATAATTTCAAGACATATTCCTTCTATGCAAAGTTTGTTGAAGGTTTTGATCATGAACAGTTGCTCAATTTTTCTAATGCTTTTTCTGCATCTATTGAAATGATCACATGATCTTTGTTTTTGCTTCTATTTATGTGGTGAATCACATTTTTTGATTTACATATGTTGAACCATCCTTGCCTCTCTGGATGAAGCCCACTTGATCATAGTGGATTATTTTTTTGATGTACTGTTGAATTTGGTTTGCTATTATTTTATTTAGGATTTTTGCGTCTATATTCATATTGCTCTGTTATTTGTGTGTGTATGTGTTTTTTCCTGGCTTTGGTATCAAGGTGATATTGGCTTCATAGAATGAGTTGGGGAGGAGTCTCTCCTTCTTGTTATGGAATAATTTCTACAGTATGGAAACCAAGTCTTCTTTGTAGGTCTGATAAAATTCCCCTGTGAATCCATCTGATCTGGGGCTTTTTTTTTTTTTTTGGAAGATTTTATATTGCTGCTTCAATCTCATTGCTTGTTATTGCTCTGCTCAGGAGTTCTGTTTTTTTCCTGTTTGAGTATTGGGAGGTTGTCTGTTTCCAGGGACTTGTCCATTTCCTCTTCATTTTCGAGTTTATGTGCATAAAAATTTTCATAGTATTCACAGATGATATTTTATATTTCTGTGGTATTAGTTTGAATATCTCCTTTTTCATTTCTGATTGAGCTTATTTGGTCCTTTTTTTCCTGTTTCTAGTTAATCTAGTGAGAATTCTATCAATTTTGTTTCATTCACTTTTTGTATTTTTTTTATTGTCAACTTCATTTAATTCTGCTCTGACTTTAATTGTTTCTTTTCCTCTGTTTGGTTTGAGTTTAGTTTGCTTTTCCTTTTCTAGTTACTTGAGATGACTCATTGGATTGTTGAATTGTGATCTTTCTGTCTTTTTTATGTAGGCATTTAAGGGTGTGCATTTTCCCCTTAGGACTGCTTTTGTTGAATCCCATAGATTTTGATAGCTTGTTTTTCCTTTGTCATTCAGATTGAGGAATCTTTTGATTTCCACCTAATTTCATTGTTGATAAAATAATCATTCAGCAGCAGGCTGTTTAATTTCCATGACTTTGTGTAGAACTGAATATTTCTCTTGGAGTTGATATCTGGTTTTATTTCACTGTGGTCTGAGAAGATACATGATATAATTTTTATTTTTTTTAATTTGTTGAGCCATGTTTTGTGGCATAAAATATGATGAATCTTGTAGAATGTTCCATGTGCTGAT
>CAUYSK010005069.1:0-16304 GCA_963575035.1 Avahi laniger | reverse complement strand
GATGTCTGAGGGGCAGGTGGGGATGTCCGAGCTCAGGAGAGAGGCGTGTGGAGAGAAGGGGAGTCGTCAGCATGTACGTTAGGATTTCTTTACCTGGGGCCCACGGATGCCTCTCGGTATCCATGAAGCCCTTGGAATTGTATAAAAATCATGGCGTTGTGTAAATATGTTCATTTTTCTAGGGTGAGGGCCCATAGATATCTGATTTTCAAAGGGACTTATGCCCCTGCAAAATGAGAAACCTCCGATATGCCATATTCATCTGATGTAAATGACACCATTATTTTATGCACTGAAAGGTACATAATGCTTCCAATTACGAAGGACGTTTGCCAGAAGTTAAAATACTTCCAATTAATCTGCTATTCACTATCCTAATATTATTCCTGTGTGACACGTGAAATAGTTGCCCCAGACTCTTGTTGCTTTGAAGTTTCTTTCTCTTAAAAAGGACTGTCAGATTCTCCCATCCTCAGCTGAGGTGTCTGAGTATCGTCTGGCAATCAGTTTGCATGTGCTGCAGCAACAGAATGTAACATAGTTTCTTCTACTTGTGGATTTCTTCTTAGACCCGTAAAGTACTTGGTTGTTTCTTTGCAAGAAAACATGGAATCATAATCAAATCTCTAATGATTTATATTTGCTTTGCAGTATCAAATTTCACCCCGTCAGATATTTATGTACCTTTCTGCAGAAATATAGTGTAATCTTTTTCAAAGACATCCTAAATATCAAACAACAGTTAATTTAGATTAATTTAAAATATTTAACCAACAAAGGCCGTAGCTCAACTGTAGTGACGATAATAGGAACAGCTCTATCCTTGGTCCCTTGCACTCTGGCAGCAAAAACTACATTGCAGCTGCCACCTGGGAGACATCCTGGTTTCAGAGATAATAAGGTGAACAATTTTAAAAACACGCATCTTGGAAATGATGGACTGGGAGCTCTGGGAACGGGGGATGGCCAGGGAGAGAATGGAAGAGGAGGCTGGGAAGGGTGAAGATGGGACTCAGGGAGCACTAATACTGGGGGCTGCGAGGAGGAGGACACTGAGTTCTCTGAAAGCAGAGAAGGGGGGGGCCTCAAGACAAGGAGAAGGGGCAAGGGCTGTAAGACGTGCATGGGGGGCGTCCGTCGAATTGGCCGTACTTGGCAAGAGCAGCTTCCGTGGAGCGTGGAGTGGTGGAGCTTCCAGGAAGTGGTGCCGGACTGTGCACTTCTCTATTTCGAGAGGTTTACTCGTGAAGTGGGGGGACAGGCTGAGATCAAAGAGGACACATGGGGGTCGTAGCTTGTGTGACATCGTTATCCAAGAGGTAGACACAGAAGGAGGAGGAACGGATTTAGGGGAGAAAGTAACGGTTCAGGCGTTGTGCATGTGGAATTACAGGTCTTCACAGGAATACAGGTGGACACATACATAAGGAAATTGCAAATGTGAGTCTTAAACTCAAGAGATACCACCAGGCTAGTGAGGAGGATCCAAGAGCACTGGGAGCACATTGGTGGCTCCCAAACCCACAGGAGTAGGTGGGAGAACCCACAAGAGTGTTTAGAGAAAGAACAGAAGTGGGGTGAGGTCAGACTTCTGGGAAACAGCTTACAAGTCTGCAGAGAGCAGCCTCCCGCACGATCTGCCTGCAGGCAGGGCTTGCTCCTGTGCCTGGCGCAGCGTCTGGCACATACGAGATGCTCATTGAAGTTAGTTGATTCGTTGGTTGATTAATCAATTGAAAGAATGCATGGAGAAATGAACCTGTGAAAGAGACAAAAAAAATCGTGGAGAAAAAGCAGAAAAGTCTAATGAAGAAAACTTTGAAAGCTGTGAAGATAGAAGGACAAGTGCTAAGAAGCCGTTAGGTTCGACGGCTTCGGGGGCCCTGCTGTCCTCCGCAGAGAGTAGAGAGGTGCAAGGCAGAAGCCAGACTGCTGTCAACGAGGTCAGAGCAGGAGGTGAACATCGATTCTTCTTCTAAGAAACGAAGAGAGGTTTTGGGAGGAGCGTGTTGCCACCAGCATGGGTGGCCTAGGGGTGATCCGTGTTACTCAGGACTATAGAGGAAGGGCCCAGGAGAGCCTCCAGCCATCGGCCAATGGGCTACATGGGAGCAGAGTCTGCCTTTGAGAGCAGGGGATGCTTCCGGCAAGCACGCAGCGCCTTGCTCTTTGTGGCTGCAGGTGCGGTCCTGAGTATCGGCTCTCTTCTCTCCACACCTCCATCACCATGAGCGCGGGTAAGAGAGTCAGAGGACACGGGATTGAAGCTTCTCATCCGACAGCGTCCCCTGCTGGCAAACCCTCACCTGGGGAATGTGCGCTCTAATGGTGCCCTTGGTCACCATGGTGACACCAGCCTTCCAGTCTGAGAGAGATGGATGGGTTTTAAATCATTGTTAGCCAAGGTACCAAGTGTGTTTTCCAGGCAGTAAATAATAGCTCCTAATACCCCTAATACCAGTGTAAGCTTGGCTGGGCACTGCGTGGAATGTTTATGTTGCTTGGGCTTATTTTGGGGTTTGTTTTCATTTTTTGTGGTCTTTGTGGTGGAGCTATGTAAAAATCAATAGCATCGACTCCCTAGCTAATCTCACTTCACCGTGAAATAGGCTTAAACACTGGACTCCCCCATCTGGTGATTTTTAGATATCCTGTGGACAAGGATTTAAATTGGGCTTGACCATCTTATTGAGCATGGTCGCTGTTTAGGTATCTTGTTACCCTTGCATGCAGGGCTTGTTTCTTTCCCTGGAGCTGATTTTCCCCAGGCCGAAGCACTCTGCCTGCTCTGCGTCCCGAGTCCTTCCTGCTCTAAGGAATTTGCTCACACAGTACATTCTAGACCAGGACTGCAGAGCAGCAGGGACAGGCTGTTCCCCCTTGAAGGCCCAGCTCCGGGGGAGCTATCCGGCACACCGCTGCCACCTGAGCCGCCCGCTCCCACGACACGGAAGGGTGAGCTCCCTGCTGCTGTCCACTGAGCCACAGGAGGCATGCATCTGTGCCAGGGGTGGCTCGCATGCCCCTCGAGGGCAGGGACCCGGCTCGTTCATCAGTGTGCGCTCAGAATCCGCCCAGACCCTGGCGCACAGCGGGCTCAGTGAAGGGCTGGAGAGTGGAATTCGACACTGAGTTCTCTACTCTCGGATGGAGAGGGTGAAACGACAACATGGACCGTTTACACCAAAGCCTCCTGCAGACACGGGGGCTAGATCTGGTTTTGTCCCACTCAGTCTTACCGGGTTATCAAGGTCTGCATTTATTCATTCATCAACTTTTGACGGTCTGTGCGGGTCTTCATGAGAAGTGCTTTGGAGCCTGCAGAGATGAGTGAGGCCCTCACCCTTGCGTAGATGCCAGGAGAGCCAGATGGTGTGACGAGGTAGAATGAAACGGGGCGACATAAAAGGAGGGAGGGGAGCTACTGTGTCCGAGGGCGGTGTGTTAGGTCGCTGTGCCTGGTGCTGTGTAGACACTGGCTCGTTACCTCTCACTCCCATGACAGGGGGGAGCCGTCACCCACACTTCACAGAGTAGGAACCCGGGGCTCGAAGGGATTACGTTCACCTGCTCTGTTATCAGCCCCCTCTGCGGGAGGGAACAGCAAGACCTAGGAAGAGCGACTTGCCACAGATCAGTCACGTGCACAGGGGCCAGAGGCTGGATCTGAACTTCCGTCTCCTGAAGTCAAGACAGTCCCTGCATCCCTGTGCTGTGTCACACAGCGTGCTGCGGGCTGCAACAGGAGCATTTCATCCTGCCGGTGTGGCCCAGTGCCGAGTCCCGAAAGATGTGGCGATTGAACTGGTCTTGAAGGTCGGCAGGATTTGGGTAGGTAGAGAGGAAGAAAGGACCTTCCAGGTGAAGGGAGGGACAAAAGCAAAGGTTTCCGGGTGGGGAAGCGGAGGGTTTGTTCAGGGAACACAGGAAGATGTGATGTGAGATGAACTTGGTTGGATCATAGGGGAACTTGAACTCCCCAGGGATCTTTGCAGAAGTGAGTGCAGCCTTTGGAGTTGGATGGATCTGAGCTTGAATCCTGCCTTTTTCTAGGTGTGCAACCCTGGGTCAAATGCTCAACGTCCCGTGTGCCTCAGTTTCCACCTCTTTGAAATGGAAATGATAATAATTTCTGTCGTTTAGAATTGGATACCCTAAGAATAAAGCATGTAGAGCAGGCAATAAATGTTAGTCCTGTTACTATCAGGTCTCTCTTGATCTTCCGTTTCTCCTGAATGAAGCACTTTTTCCTGTTGTGCCCTCTGCTTCCACCAGGAAGTCCCTGATTGCCAAATGATGGAGTCTTGGAATCTTGGGGGTTGGAATGAACCATGGGTGGTCTTTGTTGTCCCATCGGTCAGTGAGAAGAAAGAGTGACACCATTCCCCGGGCTCCTGTTTGGTTTCTTGCCCACGGTGCCCCAGCCCCCGAAGATGTCCAGATGGGCTAATCCTTCCTTCGTGACCTCTCTGGGCCGGGAGTGGCGTTTTGGGTCTATCTGAGGAGTCTCAGCAACCTTCCCTCCATTAGCTGTGCCTGACCCCCAGCGACCACAGACCCCTCAATGGGGAGCTCCCCAGCCCCTTCCCCGCCAGGTTCCTGGTGTGTCACGAAGGCTGGAGGTGCTCACTGTTCTTGGCTTCTCCCCGACGCCCGGCTTCCCTCTTTACAAGACTTGGCCCTCACATGTGCTGTCTGCGATGGTGCAGCTGGGTCCCCTCCCTCCCTTCAGCTCAGCTTTTGAGTGCCTTCTAGCCTTTTAAATCGGAATTTGGTCTTGCCTGGTTTCCTCCTGGTGTAATTTCTTCCCTTCCATCAGAGCACTCTCTGCACCCTGGCGCCTCAGCTGCCCCGGCTGTTGGCCGGAGTGGGGACTCCAGAGAGGGTTCTCATCCACAGCAGCCACCCTGGCTGGCCCCTGGCTGTCCTTGTCTCCTCCCCCATCCTTTGTTCCAGGGCCCGGCTGCCGCGGCTCCGCAGAGCAGCCGTGTGTGCTTCCCTTCTGTCCCGGGGTTCTCCTTCTCGTGGGCTCTGCTCGCCCCGATTTTCCCAGCCAGTGAATCGTTGCCTCTCAGCACCAGCTCCTGCTGCCACCACGTTGCCAGCCACCCCCGCCCGTCAGGGAGGAGAGCCCTTAAGGGTTTCAAGAGCCATTTCCCGCTCCCCTTATATCTGAGACGGGACTGAGCGCGGCCTCTCCGTCTGCGGTCTCGGACCCTCAGACACGTGGTGCTCTGCTGGCCGAGGCCGCTCACTCGCTGGGCTGGAGAGGCCTTGCTTATTGCACCGTGACGGTGAGCAGAGGCCATCACAGTCTCTCTAATTATCGAGCAGGGACTTCGTGTCAGGTGCTTGGCAGAATGACCTTTAGCCATGCTCACATCATCATTTCAAAGGGGCATTGTCCTCATTTCGCAGGTGAGGGAGACAGAAGCTCAGGAAGGGCCCACGGACCTTCTAACCATACACACACCAGTTTAGAATGGGCCGGCCCATCAGGCCCTTTCTAGATTGTGGCAGAGAAGGTTAAAACTGTGACTGCCCAAGGCAAGGTGATATCTTTGGCAGATCTGTTCTAACTGCCTCGTTAACTCGTGGACTAGACCTTTCTGGAGACTTTGACTCTATTACCATTCCTGGTTGACTCCAGGCACAGAAGGATGGTCACTCTCCTTCCGGATCTTCAAGGTGTCCTCAGAATCTCCTCTTCACATCTGAGGGAACAGTGTGCGTCATTGGGCTAGCGCCTTCGTGTAACAAAAATGATGCAGACTCTGAGCAGGGACAGGTCCTGCCCAGACCACAGAGGCAATTCGTGGTTGGATATTTAGGGTCCATGTTCGACTCATTGTAATGGAGACCTCGGAGAGCAGCGGCGTAAACAGGACGGTTTCTTTCTCTCTCGCATGGCAATCCTGGTGTGAGCTGCCTGGTTTCAGGGACCCAGACTCCTGTTCTGTTGCTCTGCCTTCCTCAGCATGTTGCTGTCGCCTTGTTTTTATTCCAGCCTGTGGGGAGGGAAAGCAAGGAAGGATGGGATACAGCCCTTCCCTCCAAGGACATCGCCTGGAAGTTGCACTTGGCACCTTTGTCTGCATGTCATGGCCAGAACGCAGTCAGACGGCCACACACCTGCACGAGAGGCCGGGGAACGTTGTCTTCATTGTAGGTGGCGTGGGTCCAGTCGAAAATGAGGGCTTTTGTTACTGCAGAAGAGGGAGAGTGGATCCCGGCTTGTGGGCGCTTAGCTGAGGTGGAGCGGGGACAGGAACCGGCCTGTTCCACTCGCTCTGCTGCCTCCCAGCCCAGTGCTGTCCCTCGGCACCTTCCCCCTCTGCCTCCTCAGCCCGCCAGGGGCGATGCCGTGAAGCACGGGTCCCAAGGCGGGCCACAATTTTGTTATATTATTTTAGGCTCCACACATGGGCTAACTTTGACAGCTAATGATAAACCACATGCCATTGCACAAGAATTATAACTTTAGCTCCCCATGGAAATACCACTGCATTGGTAAAATGCCATAACCTCCTTGAAGCACTACCATTATTTTCTTGTGAAAATATGACTCTACCTATTTAGAAATTGGTCACTTCAAACAGAAAATTTTTCCTCATGTTCACTATTTCTCTTAGAATGTTCTAGAACAACCCCTCTAATGATGGTAAAAATCGTGGGGAGGCCAGGTATGTCCGTGGTGGCCTGCCTTCCTCAGATTTACATTCTCCCAGCATCTCATTCCCAAAGATCAGTAATATCTTAGTGGGGGTTAGAGTGAACTATTTGGCGACTGCTAATGTGTTTTCTCCCGGGAATTCAGGTAGTGGTCTTTAAAAAACCAAAGTGGGGAAAATCTGCTGATATTCAAAAGAATGATTATGTAAGGACTGGTTCTTCGTTACTGTGCTTTCCAGCCTTACGGGATGGGCAGATGTGCCCCAGAGCCAGAGGCGAGGCCAGCTGGGAGGGGACGTAGGGGAGGGCTGGGATCGCACCGTGTTCCCCTGGCTGGGGTAGTGCGTGGTGATGAGTTGCTACCAACAGTTAGGTGAGCTGGGCACTGGAGGTCAAGAACAGCCGGAGGAGAAGACAGGATGGCAACATCTGGCCAGGTGTGCAGCCGAGAGTGCGGCACGTGTGGTGCAGAAAGCAGACTTCCAAGCACTTTCAGCTGTGTCCTAGAACAAGCCACTTCGCTTCCTAGATCCAGTGGGGTTGAGGGGGAGAGGGTTTTTTCTGCAGCGGGGGAAAGAAACTGCTCAAATGGTATAAGGATCAGCTAGAGATACTATGTGAAATATCTCTGGCACTCAGTAGGTGCTCAATTAACAGCAGCATCTTTCATGGCTCTGGGTAGGCAGTTCACAGAACGATCAACCCAAATCCATGTCAGGACCCTGGATAGCTCCTGGCAGTCCTGGTCCTTTGGAAAGGGTTGTGGTTAACAGTGGACTGTTCTCCTAGAAAACACCGTGAGAGCTGGGAAGGACCTCAGAAATCATCCATCTGGTATTTCCCACAAATACAGAAAGAATTCTTTCTCCTGGTGGCCCACAGGATGATTTCAGTGATACGTGAACCCAGATTAAAGACTATTCAGTCACATAGTGAGACAGGTATTCCCCGTCCGTGTCTCTTAGGTGAAAGATACAGCGGGTCCCGGTTTCTCTTCAGCACCTCTCTGGAACTTGCTACTCTTGCTTTTGAACAAAGACAGCACAGCTCAGACCAAGAGCCTTTGGCTGGAGTTTAATCACATTTTATTTCCATTACATTTATTTTTGTGGTTACTTTTTATTTGCTGTAAGAGATAATAGTTTTTTTGTTTATGGTGACAATTCCCAATTTTCTCATTACATATATTTATTTGACATAAGATAGTATACTGACTTACAGAAAATATTAAGTAAATAATACAAAGTTGACACATGTATATGGTTAAAAAAAAAAAAACCCTGGGAAAAAGGTATGAGTGATTGAAGCTTGGTTACTCTATCCCTGCCTCTTTGTAGACTGTGACATGCCAGCCCAGAGAGGGGACAGAACTTGTCCAAGCTGCCCGGCACATGGGATCCTCTAACCCTGTGGTCCTGGGTTCCTGCCCTGGCACTGCCCTCCTTTCCAAACGCCTTTTGAGTGACACTCAGCTTCCCACCTGACCCCACTATCCTGGAGACTTAGGGTGGGATGGCCCTTCTAAACTTTCGTGGCCTTCCCAATGATCAGACAATCTCCCTGCTAGGAAATAAATAGCTGTGTCCTGCAAGTGGGGAGAGAAACACCCACAATTCCAGCATTGGGATGCAAATGAGCAATTAGGGTCAATTAAAACAGGGTACAGTATAATTACCACCAATTGTGCTAACCTTTATATTCAGAAAGGCTTGACCTGCTGAAAGGGTATTAAACAATACCTAAAAACTCTTTCTTAACCAAGGGGTGTGTTTTGGGCGGTGATGCCTCCTTTCACGGACCCGAGAGTTCTGACAGATTGGGCCTCCCTTCCCCACGCCCGCCTCTCTGGGTCTGAGCCACCACTGGCAGTGGCCAGGAACAGCCAGGCTTGACGGTACCTTGTCAGAGACCTTATTGTGCTCATCACCAAATACTGCGTGATTTAGCATAATGCCCAAGCCCTGCTGTGGCCCCTTGCCTCTTGCACACAAATCTGGGGCCTCGGATGTCTTGAAAGGGAGTCCGGACTGTGCCGGGAGGCACCTTGCCGTTGAACGTCCCTGCCTTCTGTATCTGGCCTGGTCCGTCTTTTGAAACCAAATCCCTCGTGTCCTTATTTAAAAGCACACCTCTTAAAATCCGATCCAGTTTTCTGAGTCCCACTTTATGTGGCTCCAACATCTCATCTGGACACAGCACAAAGCACTGTTCCCAAAGGCCTGCATTCTAACCCGGGAGTTCCAGATCTCAGCCTGCTTACTTGTTTCTCCAGCCAACACATAGGTCTTGAACACGTCTTACATGTCTTACACTGTTCTGGGCGCTGTGGCTACAGCAGGGAAAATAAAAGACAAAAAGGTCCTTACACTTTATAAATCTTAAACTTACATGGCAGGAGAACAGCTTTAGGTGCTGGGAGGATGCAGGAATGACGGGGTGATGGGCGTGGGATGGGGGTCGGGGAAGACGTGGCAGTTCATCCTCCTAGCAGCATCTGGGCAGAGATGTGGTTTATGGGGGAGAGGGCGGCCCCTGTAGTGAGACAGAAGATGTCAGATGGACCGCTCTGAGCCTCCGCTCCCAGACGTTTAAGGCAGATCGGACGATGAGTTCTCGCCTGGAGGAGTCCTCAGCTTTGCGGGGTTTCAGATGCAGGACGAACACCCTGGGTGGCCGAGGAGCTGGGGATGGACGCTGTGGACAAAGGATAGGCCGAGAAAAGACAAGGAGGCCTAAGAAGCCTGGCACGTTCCCCACAGCAGGGAACCTGGGAGCCGGGGACGGGTGGAGACCAGCCAAGTCACACGGCAAGCCCGGGCAGAGCCAGGATTTGAACCCGGGGTCATCTGACTCAAAGCCCAACCCTTTCAACATGTCCACTACTGTGAATGTGAGGCTGGGAGGTTAGACCAGAGCGGCAGGGAAGAGACACGCCAGCTTAGCGTTTTTGAACCTTCGGCTGCAGCGTGGACACAGCAGGCTGTCAGTACCCAGAAGAGAGGTGGTGACGGGCCCTGGCGAGGGAGGTGAAGATGGGGTATAATTTCAGGGTATAGTTGGAGATCCCGTTGGCAGGACGTGATCACTGATTGAATGTGGGGAAAGTTAAGGGAAGAGGTGAGACGAACTCCAACTTGAGCACTGGGTGACAACCTGGAGGCTCCTAGATGTCCCCAGGGACAATACTCTGTGCCCATTTCTGCATCATTGGCTAGTTCCACATCTTCCCTGCTTGACTCAGCCTCTTCCATTCCTTGCTTATCTTTGGAGACCCAGCTTCAGCCCACTTTAAGGCTGGGTCCCTTCTTAGAGACCCTCGGATCATTTTCCCAACCTGTTCTACAGCCTCGTTGCCTTGTTTGACCCCGCTCGTGTGGTGTCGTGACCCCAGGAGTCTCATTTCTGCATGCATACACGTTCTTGAGGACGAGACCCAGGTCTTACCATTCTGTCAACCTGCAGGAGACTCTGAGAATGCATAAACGACACGTGAACTAGACCAAGGGTAGCAGATGGATGGGTTTCATCCCAGCTGATTATGGCGGCCACCCTGGCTTAGCTGCAGAGTACTGTGATCAATTAGTGATGTCTGGGCAAGAGCATGGGGGTGGAGGGAGAGTGACAACCTGTACGTCATTTATGTGCAATCCCTTGGAGACAAGATCTGTACAGTTTTGACAGTATACAGCTGTTCTCAGGAAACATCAGAGAGGACGTCCACATGTCTGGCATGGCCAAAGGTAGAAAACAGACTAGAAGAAGGTTTTAGAGAGCTAGGACCAGGGGCAGGTAAAAGCTGTCCTCAGTGTAGCATTTCAACTTTCATACCACTCTCCACTTGTGTGACTTTCACAGTGATGCCCCTAAACTACCTTTTGTACCCTGGCTGGAGGCTCTCAAACCTCGGCTAACAAATGATTTTTCTAGGCAAATGGCTGCCAGCCAGCGGTTTCATTTTGGCAGCCCAATTCATCGTCGCACTGTGGTCTTTGAGCAAGTCATCTGAATATGTTATTTCCCTTATAGTTTTATAAAAGAAAGATAAAAGCGACGGTGGGACGCCAGTGGAGGGAGTGCAGTTCCAAAGGTAGCGCAGAAGCAGAGCAGCGATTTGGAACTTTAAACGCCAGAATTGCTTCAAGCTAATCGCCGGCCATTTAAGAAGCGATGCCGCTGTGGAAACCGCAGAGCCGTCGCCCTGCGCGGGGCCTGGGCACAGCGAGGTGTGTCTGGCCAGGTTGTAGGTGTGCCCCTTGGTGACCACCCATGTCCCAGTCCACTCGGTGTAGAAGGGACACATCATAACCAGTAAGGCTAGTCACATCAAAGTGGTCCCACAGGTGAAGGACAAATTTCTATGATTTTGAGTTGTTCTTACGTTTTACATGGTACTGTTCTTTAGGAGTGAAGAGAGGTAAGTTCCGGAAATATCACAGGTCCAAAACAGGTCAGCTGCTAGGCATTCTAGATAATTAATCTTCCGACACTCAACAGAGACAAAAGTGGAAATTATGAAATGAAAACGGTTGACTTCATCCTGACTTTTTATAGACTTAAGCTGATTGAGGTGTTTATCTTGGAGGCAAAGAATAAAGAATTTATATGAAATGCTGAAGATCTGTCATAGATGCTTCCTGTGACACTAAGTGAAACTGGAGATTTTATAGCACTGTTAGCTCTCTGTGCAGGAACCATCAAGCCCGATTGCTTGCTGGCCTCTTATTATTTCTTATTATTATTAATATTGATTGCTGGCCTCTTATTTATTGTTATTCATATTGATTGCTGGCCTCTCGTATATTTGACTTGCGTGCACCTTTTCTGAATTACATTATATATGGCAGCAAGCGATTGTTTGTATTGATTACAGGACATGTTGATTGAACTCATGGTTGGTTCGGAAATGGGGGTGCAGAAATTGGTGGGGCGGGGCCGTGGGCGTGCTGGGGAGGCTGCTGTCACTGTAGATTGGAGACATCACATCGTCTGGGCAAAATAATCCAGCCCTCCAGGTCGTGTCCACAGGACCTCCTGTCACCACCCCCTGCGGGTTCTAATTTCCTGTTTTTTAGGATGTGATTTCAATCTTTGCTTTGTCATTTACAGACCAAATGACCTAACTTCTCTGAACATCTCACCTCTGAAATGGGAAGTAATGGCAGCGTTCGCACGGCTGCCGTGCGGCCCGGCCTGGCCCCGCGGTTGGATGCAAGCGGCCGGACCTTGCCGTGACTCCCACGTCCGGCTGCCGTTCACTTGCTGGGTGACCCTGGGCAACTTCCAAGGGACCTCTCTGACCTTTGTCCTATGTAAAAAGAGGGTGACCATGCCTACTCACAGAGTGACCGCCTGGCGTGTGGCAGTGCTGAATAAACGTGGCCGTTGCTATCGTCATGTGCGAAGGGCTGGGCAGGTAGTAGGAATTTTTCGCTGCCGTCTTCCGCCCACCCCCATTTTCCGTGTTCCGAACTCCTAGGCATCCTTTCTGGGCCAACAGCTCCTGGGAGGAGCCCTCCCCGACTGCCCCCGCAGCCAGGGGCTCCCTCTCTGTGATCCGCCAGCTTTGCGCTTCCTCGATTACGTCGTGATCTACAGGGCTGCCTTTCCTACCGGCCGGAGGCCTCTTGGCGCAGAAATGCCCCCCTGTGGGGCAGTCTTGCTCGTGCGTTCCAGGGCCTAGCTGGGTGCTTGCCGCACAGGAGGGTTTGCGGTGTGCGAGGGGGTGAGTGAGCAGGCGGCTGGGCTGAGCGAGCGAATGAATGAGTGAGTGAATAAATGGAGTGAAGGACGGAGCTCCTGGTCAGAGAGCGGGCTGGACGGAGTGTGAGGCTAGCTTAGAGCTACAGGTCAGAGCACAGGTTCTTTATCTGGTGAACTTGAGTCTGACCCATCCAAAAGCTTGCTCTTATCTGCGTCTGTGGCATCTCGGGGGGAGGTCCGTAGCTGTCGCCAAATTCTCAGGAATGTCCCTGGCCCCTCAACGTTGACAAGCTGCTGATCTAAACAGAGGGGCCAGGCAGGCCCCACTGAAAGGGCGGAACTATGTGATTGAAGAGAGGATGTGACAGAGGAGAAAAAGTCAGAACTGGCAGGACACCGAGTCCTGCAGGGACCTGAAGCAGGGGCCTGGCCGTGTGCACAAGCCCGGACGGCGGCTCCTGTAGTCCGCGCGGGCCTCGCTGGCTCCTCCCGGCAGCTCTCGTGCGAGGAAGCTCAGGGAAGGTCTCTGTGTCTTTCACAGTCTCAGTTCTTACCCAGAATCCGCCAGCCAAAAGCGTCTGTCAGTCTCACTGGGTCCGTCACTGCCTCTGAGAGGCCCAGGCCCTAATGATTCCAGACCACCGCTGGGTCTTTCCTGCCCCAAATGGTTTTCTGCCTTCCCCTCCTCTCCCCTTCCTTTCCCTTTTCTCGTGTTCATTATCTCATCCTATCCTATCTTTGGCTATGAAAACTCGAATTTGATTAAGAGCAGTGGTTTTCAAAAATGTGAATTCTGAAATGGATTTAGAGAATCATGACCAGCTTTTTTAAAAAACACCAAAACAGAGTGTGGTAGAAGATGTTAGCGTGCATTACACATGAAGTGTTATTTTACAAAGTTTCCTTTTCAGCTCTACGTGTACTGGCTTGTGACACGTTTCTTTCCATGCGTTGTGGTCCAAAGTGTTCAACAAGTACTGCTATCGAGCACATCGCAGGCATCCAGCGGCCACGGGTCAAAGCCCCAGCCCCTGAGGGTCGGTGGTGAGGATGAGGCTGGAGGCTGCACTGGGAAGCCCTTCTTGCCTGGGCTGGCCACGTGGCCCCTCCCATGGCCGTTTCTCCCTATTCTTTTCACATTTTGTTGCATTATCGTAAGAACCCTTGGCGTGAGATCGACCCTCTTAGCGAACGATCAAGTGTGCAGTACACTGTCGTTGACTCCAGGCACAGCGCTGTCCGGCAGGTCAAGTGCATCTTGCTTGTCTGAAGCTTTATGCCCCTTGCTGAGCGACTCCCCATTTTCCCTCCCTCAGCTCCCCATAACCACCATTCCGCTCTTTGATGCTATGAACGCGACTATTTAGGAGCCTCGCATAAATGGAATCATGCGTTATTTCTGTGACTCGCTTCTATGGATGAATGGACGAAGCAAACGTGGTCTGTGCGTACCGTGGAGTACCAGTCAGCCGTGAGAAAGAAGGGCCTTTCTCAGTATGCGGCAACGCGGACGGACCTGGAGGACGCTACGCCAGGTGGAGTAGGCCAGTCGCTGTCGCCCTTCTTGATTCTTTCCTCTGCTCTCCTGGACAGGTTGTGTACGTCACCGCCACATTCCCCTACATCATGCTGCTGATCCTCCTCATACGGGGGGTCACGTTGCCTGGGGCCTCCGAGGGCATCAAGTTCTACCTGTACCCCGACCTCTCCCGGCTCTCCGACCCACAGGTAAGAGTTGCTCTCTCGATGCACAGGGTCACCTGCCCCCACTAGGAAGCCCTCTGCAGGGCGCCTGCCCTGGCCCCCAAGGCTCAATGGCCGGTTGAACAGGTGGAAGTCTGTGCACTCCTTCTCTGGATAATTTTAAATGCATAACTTAAATGTCTAGAAAATCAAATATTTTGAAATACAGTTACCAAACATTTTAAAAAGGCTGATTCGTGACAGGTACTATATGCACTATTTTTATCAGTACTTTAGGTAGGCAGGTCCAGCAGCGGACCTGGTAACCTCCGTGATTTCAAAGCAGCGATGAGCGTAAAGGATGCTTTGAGATAGCCCTACTGTGATATGAAAATGCCTGGAGTTTCTACCGCTAACAGTACTGTGGTTCGTTGCTTACATTCATAATTGAAGCAAATACTAAATTTCACTTAGAAGTTAGTGAAAACTAAAAAACAAAATCCCTCCCCAAGTCACAGATCTCTGCAGTAGTGCATCCCAGTGAGAGAAACCGGATTCTGAGGGTGAGTCATTTTCTTTGTCGGGGTAGCTCACAGAAAGGAAGGAATTGGAGGAGCTGGCTAGCCTGTCAGTTGTCCATGATCAGGCATTGGTTGCTCTGAATAGTAAGTCGTGACCGTTTATGCCTAAGCCTCTCTAAGTGGCTACAAATTAAACGAGAGATGAAAACAGAGCATCTTGCCAGCGAGACGGTTCTCAACCTCCACTGCGTGTTAAAAACTCCTGGAGTGCTTTTGAAAATCCCAGTTCCCAGAGCACGGCCCAGGCCAATTAAAATACACTCTCTGGGGGTGGGTCCCAGGCGTCGGTATCTTTTAAAGGTCCCCAGGTAATTCCAGTGTGCGAAATAATGTACTCAAAGATATGCGAGTGGGCAAGGAAGCGCCCATTTTTCTATTAAAACAGACACAGAACACATGGAATTACATTTTTCAGATAGAACATGAAGCTTGCAAGAAATCTCCACTCTGCAGTCTGTGCCTTCCAGTCGCCCCGTGAGGGGAGGTTGGGGGAGTGTTTGTGGCAGGAAGGTCAGTGCGGCTCAGATGCCCCTCACCGCAGTGCAGGGAGCAGACAGTGGAGTGGAAAGTGCCCATTTTTGTCGCCGTTTGCTATGCCTCGCAGGGCTCATAGGCTCAGGCCACCCTGGCGCCTGCACTGTGTCCTGAGTTGCAGGCAGAATCCCTAGGAAGAAGGAAATTAGTTTCTGCTGGCCTTGCCCCCTCTGGCGCCTGGTGGCAAAGGCTCCATTGAAGAAGCAGTTTTGGAAAATGTGTCCCCTAAATCCTGTCTGTGCTTTTTGTGAGGCCCACACATGCTGCCTTGTTCCAGGACGGATTTCCCGTTCTCTCCTCTGCTCAAGGCGGTCAGTCAGGAGGTCCTGAGCATCACCCAGGGTTTCCAAACCTGGCTGATCATCAGAATACCTTGGAACTTATCACAAATGCAGATGCCAGGTCCCCTTCCTGGAGGGTCAGTTTCAGTGGGACTGAGATGGCCCCTGGTGTAAGTATCATCAAGAAGTTTCAGGGGAGATTCCGATGATGGAAAAAGTTTGGGAAAATCTGGTTGGCACCTACGACCTCAGAGCCCTACAAACACACACACACACACACCGAGGTGAGGCCAGACAGTTCCGCATTCAGATCTTCTGCCCCAATCATCCCCGTTTCCTACCATCTCCTGCCTTTTAGGCCCTGGCTGCCAGGCCAGTGCTCAGCTGCAAGGCTGGTCCACGGAGCAGCCACTTAGTGGCTTAGTGGGGAGCACATTGGGCTGTTGTTGGGACGTGGACTTCCCTGGTTCTCCCACTGATCCTGAGTGACCTTGGACAAGTTCCTTCTCTCTTCTTCCTCCTGGGCCTCAGTTTCTCCACTGATGACATGACAGGGTTGAATTCAGTCAGTGGTTTTCAAAGTGGATTTGGAGAGCCCTGGGTTTTCCATGAGCATGGGTTGGCAAACTACCACCTTCAGGCCAAATCCAGCCCTTACTTGTTCTTACAAAGTTTTATTGGAACATGGCCACGTTATGTGTTTACATGTTGTCTGTGGCTGCTTTAGTGCTGCAAAGGCAGAGTTGAGTAGTTGAGACGGAAACCACATGAACCGCGTGTTGGGGTTCCTGAGACCACCACACATTTGGTGAGTCACTAGGACTCAGAGGCAGTTACGCTCAGGGGTATGATC
>CAUYSK010005065.1:0-36570 GCA_963575035.1 Avahi laniger | reverse complement strand
AGGACCAGAGCGCATCTCCCCAGCATTGTCAAGGAATGTCCCTTCGGGGACTCAGAATTAAGTGCATAAACCAGTCCCCGGACCCCCAGTCCTTGACAAAGTAGCTTGATGAGAAATAATCAGTGAAAGAACACAGAAAATATGAAAGATCAGAGAGAAAAATCATCTCCAAAAGAAAATATTTGATCTCCATTAGTAGATATCAAATTGCACAGTATGATTAAACTGACAGAGGAAGGATTCTGAATATGGATTATAAGAAAACTCAATGAAATTGAAGAGAAAATAGAATCCCAACATAAAGAAACCTGAAAAACAATACAGGAAATAAATGAAAAACTCTCTAAAGTAATGGAAATAATACGGAAAAACCAAACAAATCTTGGCAATGAAGGAGGCATTCAAGGAACTTCAAAACACAGTGGAAAGCCTCAAGAATAGAATGGATCACACATAGGAAAGAACATCAAAGCCTGAAGATAATGCCTATGTGCTAAACAAATTGGACAAAGAAAAAGAACACAGAAACAAGAGATAAGACCAAAACATACAAGGAATGTGGGATTACATAAAGAAGCCAAATATAAGAATCATTGATATCCCAGACAGAAAAGAAGAAAATACATAGACCTGGAAAAATTATTTCATGGAATACTGGAGGAAAATATGCCTGGTCTGGCCGGAAATCTTGATATCCAGATAAAGAAGCACACAGAACTCCTGGGAGACTCAATGTAAAAAGGCAATCACCACATCACATAGTTAGGCTGACCAAAGTAAACATGAAAGAAGCAATTCTTCAAACAGTAAGGCGAAAGCAACAAACTACAAAGGAAAATCTATCAGACTAACTGCAGATTTCTCAAGTAAAACTTTACAAGCCAGAAGGAACTGGGTGGCTATCCTTAATCTTTTAAAACAGAATAATGTCCAACCTAGAATTCTTTATCTGGCAAAATTAAGTTTCATCTATGAGGGAGAAATAAAGTCCTTCCCAGACAAGCAATGGCGTTTGCGAAGACCAGACCAGCCCTGCAGGAAGTACTCAAACCTGCATTACACACTGAAAAGCGCGATAAACACTCTCCAAAGTAAAATCATTCATGAGTTAAAGGCTAGAATCTGGATTCCATGATGGCTCAAGGTGTAAAACAAAACAACAGGATTTCACCCAACAGCATGAATGGAAATCTACCTCAAATTTCAATCTTATCAATAAATGTGAATGGCTTGAATTGTCCTCTGAAGAGACATAGCCTGGAAGAGTAGATAAAGATCCACAAGTCTAGTTTCCACTGTCTACAAGAAACACATCTAAGCCACAAAGAAGCTTTCAGGCTCAAGGTAAAAACAGCATGGTACTAGCGTAAAAACAAATACATAGACCAATAGAATAGAATACAGAACCCAGAAATAAATACACACATCTATAGTTAACTTAATTTTGACAAAGTTGCCAAGGACCTCCAGTGGGGAAAGGACAGTATCTTCAATAATTGGTGTTGGGAATTCTGGATACTCATATGCAGAAGAATGAAACTAGACTTTTGCCTCTCATCATATACAAAAATCAAATCAAAATGGATTAAAGAATTAAATCTAAGATCTGAAGCTATGAAACCACTTAAAGAAAACATTGGAAAAATGCTTCAAGACATTAGTCTGGGCAAGGACTTCTTGATTAACACCATCAAAGCACAGGCAACAGAAGCAAAATTGGAAAATGAAATCACATCAAGCTAAAAAGTTTCTGCACAGTAAAGGAAACAACATAGTGAATAGACAACCCACAGAATGGGAGAAAACATTTTCAGATTCCTCATCTGACAAGTTATTAATAACTACAATATATCAGGAGCTCCAACAATTCAATAGGAAAAATCAAATAATCAGATTAAAAAATGGACAAAGGTTCTGAATAGACATTTATCAAAAGAAAAAATAAAAATGGCCAACAGCTATATGAAAAAATGCCCAACATCAGTCATTGGAGAAATGCAAATCAAAACTACAATGAGATATTATCTTACCCCAGTTAAAATGGCTTTTATCAAAAGGACAGGAAATAACGATTGCTGGTGAGGATGTGAAGAAAGGGGAATCCTCATACACTGTTAGTTGGAATGTAAATTAGTGCAACCACTGTGGAGAATGGTGTGGAGGTTCCTCAGAGAAGCAAAAATAGAACTACCATATGACCCAACAATCCCACTGCTGAGTATATACCCAAAGGAGGAGAATTCAGTATATTGAAAAGATATCTGCACTCCCGTGTTTATTGCAGCACTATTCACAATAGTCAAGATATGAAATCAAACTAAATGTTCACCAACAGATGAATGGATAAAGAAATTATAGTACACATATACAATGGAATATTATATAGCCATGAAAAGAATGAAATCCTGCCATTTGAAACAACATGGATAGAACCGTAGTACATTATGTTAAGTAAAATAAGCCAACCACAGAAAGCCAAATCTTGCATGTTTTAACTCATATGTGGAGCTAAATATTAAAAACAATTGATCTCATGGAGACAGAGAGTAGAATGATGGTTACCAGAGGCTAGGAAGTATAGCAGGGACAAGGCATAAAGTGGGGTTGGTTAAAGGGTGCAAAAAATAGATAGATAGACTGAACAATATTTGATAACACAACAAAGTGACTATAATCAACAATAAGTTAGAGCATACTTTAAAATAACTAAAAGAGTAGAACTGGAAAGTTTTTAACACAGCGAAATGTTAAATGTCTGAGGTGATGGATAGATACCCCAATTACACGTATTTGATTAATTCACATTGTATGCCTGTATCAAAGCATCACATGCACCCCCTAAAGATATGCAACTTTTATGTACTCAAAATAATTAAAAATAAAAAAATTCAAAAAGATTTTAAAAAATGACACTGCAACACTTCTCACTTCTCCATTCACTTTAATGACATCATCATCTACCATTTCTTCCAAAATTATAATACGTAAACAAACCTACTGCCTCCTTTACTCACACATTTTATACCCAATTAACAGAGTCATATTTTATTCAATGAGTCTGCATATTAAATATATTTAATTACCACTTTTTTGTCCCGAAACAATCTTTCTTCTGTTTCCTTCTGTGACACCACTCTTGATTTTCCTCCTACTTTACTGGCTGACTGTTTCCAGTCTTGTTTGCTGGCAGCTTCTAATCTTTTGGACCGCTATACATTGCACTGACACAGGGTTCATTTCTCCTCCTACCCTTCTCTTCTCTAGACTTTCTACTAATATCAATGGCTTTCAAACTTTTTTATTGCAGCCCCACAGCAAAAAAATACATTTTATATCTTGATTGAGCTACACATACATATACTCCTAACATATAATTTTCACTAAAACATTACTTATCTATACCAAGAATAATGCACTCTGATCTTTTCTAATTTTTATTTCTATTTCATTTAATTTTAAAATATTTGTCACAACCCACTAAATTTATTCCACGGTGTTCCTCAAAGTAGCAAAGTTTATAACTGCTTTAGGATATTCACATTTCTTTTTCCTTTTCCTTTTCCTAGAATATTTTCCATATATATGCAGGGCTGGCTTCTTCTTGCCCCTTATAACTCACTTCAACTATCACTTCCTCAAAGACCATCCCTGATTCCAAAAATAAAAATAGTTTACCAGTTAAAATAGATAACTCTTCAGAATTTTGCATTCATTTATTCTTTTTCAAAGCACTCATCACAATCTTGTTTGTTTACTTATTGATTTTTTGTTCTTCTCACTTCTAGAACATAACTCCATGCAAGAAGTGATATTATTTTTCCTATTTACTGCTGCTATCACATATTTAACTAGCACAACATAATTGTCATCATAAACATATGTATTTTAAAATCTTATTAATGTTTTCTAGTGGACATGTGGTGAGCCATTTAGATTTCTCTTCAAGACGAAGACATTCATTCTTTCAGCTGCTGAGAATGTTGGCCGTTGATGGCTTACTCCAAGTCCCTCTCTGGCAATTGCCCTCTGCTGAAGGAAAATGCCTCACCAAGGTCATGTCTTCTCCCTAGAAGTTGCCTGCATCTGTCTGGGGTCAATGCAGGAGTGAAACACCTTGGACCCATTGCCTCATTACAGTACACTTCTGAGGGGTCATATCAAGCTCAGAGCTTCTTTCAGGATTGGCTGAGGTCTCTCTTGCAAGTGTATCACAGTTATACTCCACCCTCTATCCAGCCCTGATTCCTTCACTGCCTAAAAAAGTTGTTTCCAAGAACTCTCCCCAATAAATCTTCTGAATACAAATCTTTGTCCCAGAGTCTGTTTCCTAGGTTACTTGACATAAGGCAGCTACTTTAGAAATATTTATCAAATCTTGCCTCTCTAGCCCTGCTACCACTGACCTATCATGAGCTTCATTACTTCCCATTTGGATCATTTCAACAGTTTACATTTTTTGTTTTTTTGTCTTCTCTACATCCTCTCCACCAGTTTTAGAATTCTTAGTCCTGCATTTCAAACATAGTGATCCTTAAACTTTATTGATTCATGGCCTCCTCTGTAAATCTGATAAAAATTTTGTCTTTTTCCCCCACTGCCCATCAAATAAGTATACTTTTGTACCTATATATAAAACATTGCATTTAATTTTCATGGGTTAGGACCTCCTAAAACTCATCTATGGAACCTGGTTTAAGAACTTATTTTTGAAAGGCTTAATTAGAGCAAATATGTAGGCAAAATATATAATTATTTAAGTATTTATTTCTATGAATAAATAGAACAATAAATTATTTTTATCTCTTTATCTGCTCTTATGAACTCTTTAGAGACTCTTTCTCACTGAAGGAGATAGGTAGTGTAGTAGTAATTGTAATCTTTTCCCATCAGTAAAAAATAATAATTCTCCCCTCTCAATTCTATATAATATTAATATAACATCACAGGAATTTTGTGAATGCAGATGGACTTATAAGGCACCATTATAAATTGCTGACCAAATTAGTTAAGATAAAGTTAGTCACAATAAACATAGCAGACCACATTTGATTACCAGAAACTTGAAGGCAGAAAATTTTACCTATTAAATTAAAGTTTAAAAAATGATGTTTAAAACACTGAAGTACAGATTTGATTGATTCATGATCATTAACTCAATAGCAGTAAAAATCTTATAATTATTTCATAATGGTATTGAAGCCCAACTTATTTTTTTCTATGAAGATGAACTCTTTAGATACCACACCCATTATAAAATTATTCAAAGAAATCATATTTTTTAACATTCTGATAAATTTTATAGGTGATGCAGATCTTAATAACTTCATATATTTATTCAACATTTATTTAGGTTTAGGTAATTTGCTACTTACTTTAAATCAATTAGCCCATTTAGCCTTCACAGCTACCCTGAAAAGTAGTTTTAAACCTCATGTTGTAGATGAAGAAAGACATAGAGATTATGCAATTAGCCCAGCGTCACACAGGTAGTAAGTGAAGAACCAAAACTCAAACTCATGACTGCTGTATCTTTAGCATGTAAGAAGTCCTTTAATATGATTTATATCTAAACTCATCTTCAGCTGTATAACAATATATATTTTTATGATCCCTAAATCAGTTAACTATTGCTGCATAACAAATCACCTCAAAACTTAATGGTTTAAAACAATAATCATTTATTTGCTCACAATTGTGAGACAGCCATTTGGGCTAGGTTCAGTCAGGACAGGTCATCTCTGCTCTCTGATGGGTTGGCTGGCATCAATAGTGAGTGTAAGGCCACAGAGGGGATGGTTGGGATTGTCAGTCCTCTCTCCCTACATGGTGTCTCATCATCCAGCAAACTAGCCTTCTCTCAGTCAAATGGTGACAGCATTCCTAGAGGGAAAGAATGGAAGCTATAAGGCCTCCTGAGGCCTAAACTTAGGAAGTGCACCACATTGATGCTGTTTTGTTCAGTTGGTCAAAACAAGTCACAAAGCCAGCCCAGATCTACAGACTTTAGAACCAGATTTCAACTTTTTTATTACTTACTATTACCAGTTTATTATAGAGTATAAAACTGAGGAAGTGCCAAGTGAAAGATCTACACAGGGCAACGCTGGGGTAGGAAAGCAGAATCTCCATACCTTCTGTTGCTGCACCGCCTTCTCAGCACCTTCATGTGCCCACCAACTTCAAAGCTCTCCACCTTTTGATAAAAAGAAATTGAACTAATTTTTGATCATTTGAGATTTACCATATTCCCATTAGTAGTAATTGGAAAGGTCTATTACTTAAGGATAACTTAATTGCTATTATTAATAACTACTTAATGATATTTAATGTAGTAATCAAAATAAAGATTCTTGCAATGATCAAGATAAAATTACTCAAGAAATGTTATTATTGGTAAATTAATATGATAGCCTCAAAGGTAGTTATTTTGGTCAGTAGAAACAATAGAGGGTTCTTTAGAATATACTCCTGAGTAAAATTCTTTCTTAAGTTTAGTGTCTTATTTTTGAAACAACTTGGGAATATGCATCTTTAATATATTTTATATAAGTAGCTTCTGGTATTCAAGAAAAGGCCATCAAATTTCAAATTTATCACTGTTTTCTGATAAAATCATAAATTATTAAAAATCCTTCGTCTTTAGAATGCACAAGTAAATACATTGAAATATTCAGGAAACAGAAACAAAAAGATTCAAGAACTGATGCAATCATCTTGCCAAGTTACAAAAAATCATTCCTTTCCCTAAACGCTTTAACTCTAGGAAATGCATTTTTCCTTTTAAATTTTCTAGTAGGTCAACAAATCATACTGACAAAAATGTGTTAATGAAAATATAACTCTTTTTCTTCACAGAATGTATAAAATGGTTAAAATGTTAATGTAAAAATATTATCTGCCTTTATTTCCCTTTTAGAATAATTTTGTACTAAAATAAATGAAAACATTTGGTACTAAGTACTTTAGCAGTTGGCAAGCCAATATTGCTTTGTGTGTTTTCCAATAATTAAAGCTAGGCATTCAGATGATTTCTATTAGAATTTCTCTTCCTGAAGTTAAAAAGAACTTCATTTATAAAATCAAATACTGAACTTTCTTTTCAACCTGAATATTGACTTTCTCTTTCGTTTAATGGAGAGTAATAAATTCTACATCACAGGAAAAATACCAAGCATAGGCTAATCAAACTGATAAATTACTGTTCTTGCTCTTCATTTATTGACTATCAAAGTCGAGTCAAGATCCAGTTAAAGCCCAAAATAAAAGAGGAAGAAAAATTAAAAATAGATCAGCAAATACACAAAACTTCTTGTGGAATATAAGTAGAAATATTCAGTTCTAATATTATGTGCTTAATCATTTGTGAAAAATATTTAAGCTGCCTTCTCACCCTACCTAACGAACAGGTTTTACTTCGTAGAATGATTATGTCTTAAACTTAACATTGATAATTTCCAATGGAAACCATCCATGCCCACAACACACATCCTCTCAAGTGGCAGGCATTCTTTGATAATTTGCCTTGGTTTTTGCTACCTAGGAGATTGGCACCAAGGACACAGGAGGGCTAAATAAAAACTCCTGATGCAAACATTTTATTTTTTTTCAGGTAACATAGTTTGCCAAAAATCATCAGACATTTTTCAGTCATGGTCTGGATAACAATCATATAGTAAGTGCAATGGAATTAATATTCATAGACTACCAGGCCCGGTGCTGTGTACATCATATGTTATATATATTTCATATGTATTATATATTAATATATTATATACATTCCATATTATATATATATATATCATCACCTTTGATTTAATGTTCACAACACTCTGTCATAGATAGTACTATTTCTATTGTCCAGGAAAGTAAACTGAGATTCTGAAAATTCAGTGAGGGATAGAGCAAAGATTTAATTCAATTCCCTTTCAAAATTTAGAAGTTCTGTGAACAGCAAATAAGATTAGAGTCTAGGGGATCAGGATTCGCATTGGAGCTTTATCCATGGAAAATATCATAAAAAAGGCTATGACTATTCATGCTAACCTAAGTCTCAAAAGGGAATTGAGTCAAATTTAAGCTCCATGTCTGAGTTCTCAAAACTGACCAGCACACCTAATGTTTGAATGTATATTTCTATATACATGTCTTTGCTCACATGCGGTGATCTTTCCTGATGAAGCGAAGTATTTCATTATCCATGTATGAAGCGTGCACGATGAAAATGAAGTAATTAGGATAAGAATCAGATCACATTTCTAAATTTTAATTCATTTAGCTTAATTAAAGATGTCGTGTCTTTGTATGCATTGGATTTATTTCATGTATTGAATTAAAACAGCTCTTTAAGGAAAAAAAGTACATATTTCCTGGAGTATCCAGATAATAATGGCAAATGTCTTTTAAAAGTTGTAATTATCTTTCTGTATTCACTGCTGTTTACATACATTAGAGTAGATTAAATTTAAGCACACAAATCCACTTAAAAATTATTATTTATTTTATGGCTTTTCTCAACACAAATCTAATTCTAAATACAGACTTTTCATACAGAATCTTCTTCAATACTAGTTATACTTTGATATTTTAAATAGCAGCAGCCCATCTCTGATGAGCAGCTTAACAATTCTAAAACAACATGTACATTATTTTAAAAAAGGAAAAATCGGCATGCAAACTCAGGTCAATATTTTATTCTACTGCATACAAAGTGGCTACTGTTAAAATTGGCAAGTTGAAAAATAGCTAGTTGGTGTCCTTTTCAAACCCACAATGTCCTAGTAAATTTGACTATAATATATTTAAGCTACTGAAGACTTACTTATGCCCAAACATGAAAAGAATATTAATGTAGCACTAGAAGGTTGAATTTGAGCATCAGAATGATGTTCTTTTTCTGTAGACATTATATCACATGAACAGATGGCTTGCTTTTTGCAGAAGAGATTTTCTATTGCCACACAAAGCACTCATGATATAACAGAAAAGGCAATGGACGGGGAGTGAGAAGACCTAGGTTTTAGTCTGAGCTTTTTCATCATTCTACTTATGTGACCTGAGGTAAGTCAGTTTCAGAAACTGAAGGGATTTGAGAGGTGTGGATGACAACCCATTACAGTTCATTAAATCAATTGAGTGGACCATAATAAGTATTTTTTAAAGAAATAAATAAGAATATAGTAGAGTAGAAAATATTTAAATATCTCACAGATAGCAAGTGTACATACTGTGTGGAAGTTCTGCTTCAGTTATATAGATGGCTTGTGGTTTGCCTTGAAGTGTAAGAATCAATTTTTTTTCAAAGAATTTTAGTTTAAATATGGAAACACTGAGAAGGTATACAAAAAGGCATATTATTCACATAAAGAGCACATGATAAGGCTTTCTGTGAAAAGTAGGGCGAATGAAAGTTGGTCCAAAATGGCTTAAGTGAAGAGGGGGGCAAATGGCTTTGTTTTTTACCGTGTTTTTGAATTGGGGCTGGAGTGAGAGTCCCTAAGGTTTCAGTGGTTTGTGCTTTCCTCTGGCACCAAAGGAGAGAACAAAAGAATGTGAGCTTTCTCATTAACCTTCTCAGATTTGGGGAAGAAGAGGAAAAGGGAGTGGTTGGGTTTTAAATCTTTCATGGTCAAACATCAAAAAGTGAAGTCAGAATCCTTTTGAGACATACATATATGTATACCTGGACATTTCTTATTGAGAAGTGCTATCAAAAAATAAGTTTCTAATATCGTGCAGTTTTCACCATTTAAAATTGAGGAAAATAAGGCTAATAAAATTACAAAATGTTTGCACTCTGAAATTGATGTGAGGGGAGAGTTCCAGTGTATGTGGCTCCTGTCTCCCTTTTTAACTCCAATGCAAGGGGACTTCTGCCAGTGGGAAGAGACCCTCCTTACTAATAAGCACATAGGTCCTACTTTCACAAGATTCATCCTATATCTTTGCCATTGCTCAAATTACAATGAATCATCAAAATACCCTGCCTATTGGTAGGTCTACAGGAATATTCTGTCTACTAATATCACAAAACAGTCTATCCCTCAGCCAGGGATGACAGTCCCTTTAGAAAGTCATACTCTTCACCCTGAAGGATATCATTTTCCTGGAGGATCTTCCTGATTTTGAGTAGCTCCAGCTGTTTGGTGCCTCATTCAGATGTCCCTGAATATACACTTTGGAGAAAGTGGCATTTTGTGGTTCCTTCTTCCTTAATCTTTCTTAAAGTAAATGCTGAATATATATAACATTTAAAATTGCTTCCTTAAAATATAAAACTTTAATATACATGACCAATATCTCAGATTTTCAGAGTCATTGTGCAATATGTCTTACCCCATAAATTATAATTTTACCAATAAAAACCATAATATTTTCTTTTCAATTTCTCTATTTTATGAAAAGTTTAAAAAATTCTTCTTCTTAATATATTTCTATACCCTAATCAATGTTAACCCAAATATTAACTAAGGTCTCATTGCCCAATAAGATCCAGTTAGAATGAACTAGAATCCCTATCTAGGTTTTATGAAAGTTCCAAACCATCTCCATATGTTTTGTGAATTCCTAGAGGACCTACGCTATCATAGTCACAAGTAGCTCCATGCTTATACTTCTGCTGAATTACTTCAGTTTATGAAGAATCTCTTGAAGTCTTATTCCTTCTATTGCTGGTTTGCCTTGCATTATATGGAAAAAGAAGCAAACTTTGTATGTTTAGTAGATTTTAATAATGATTTTGTGGAAAAGTGTTTCTTTTGGGGAATTTCAACATTGCAAATATGTTTTATTATTGTTATTATTATATTATCTGAACTCTATATTTTATTCAGATTTCTTTAGTTTTTGTTTAATGACCTTGTTATTTTCCAGAATCCCATCCTGGACACCATCTGTATTTAGTCATCATGTCTACTTAGGCTTCTCTGGACTATGACAATTTCTCTGACTTTCCTTGTTTTTGATAATCTTGACAGTTTTAATGAGCACTGGCCAAGTACTTTGTAGAATATTCCTCAGTTTTGGAGTGTCTGATGTCTATCTCATGCTTAGAGTGGTGTTATAAGTTTGGGGAGATAAAGTTTCCTTTTAATCACACTATATCAAGGGTACATGCTATCAACATGACTTATCATTGATGATATTAACCTCGGTCCACGGGTTGGAGTCATTTTTGCCATATTTCCTCACTATAAAGTTACTTCTCCCTCCTTCCTTTTCCAGTCAGAAGGCCAATCCCACACTTCAAGGCATGTAGAGTTATATTGCACTTCCTTGAAGGGGCAGTATCTACATAAATTATTTGGAATTCTTCTGTATTGAAGATTAGTCTTTTCTCCCTATATATTTATTTATTAAGTTATTTTTATCAGTATGGGCACATGGATATTTATGTTATAGTTTGACTTATAATATGGCACTACTTTGCTTATTTTATTGCTCAAATTATTCCAACTTTGGTCATTAGGAGCTCTTACACTTGGTTCCTGTGTCTCTTCCACATATCCCCATCTTGTGGGCTTTTAAAAAAGTGTTCTTATTTACTGACACAATAAGATGCTCCAGGCTCATCTTGTATATTCTCTGCCCTAGGCCTAGAATTAGCCATTTCTGCAAGGATCTCTGGTTCTTTTTGTTGGAGAATGTAATTAGAAACCAATACCTGTGCATTGGATGTACTTATTGCTGTTAGGGTGTCATTGTTTCTAAGATCTTCCAATAGACAGAGCTAGCAATATATACCTGTATACTAACTTTTGTATACAGACATATCTGTAATTATTTCTATATATATTCAACAGTACCTATGTTGAGCTAAACATGAGTTTATACTGATGTAGCCAACTCTAATTCAGCACTAAGTGGCTCTTTATAGCCTTCTCTCCTTACTTATCTGTAACCTCTAACTCTCACCATGAAAAAACCTAGCCCTCACCACCCATCAATCATTTTGATTATTTGTTCAATTCCAATATTCATGTATAATAGTTTCAGAATTGATAACTCTTACCCACATAGGAAATGACTATTCCAATCAGAGTACAGTGCTTATGTGTCATTCCTTTGTCTTTAGTTTTATAGGCCTTACTCATTTCCAAAGCCATTCAGGTCAGCACCTTTTCTATTAATCTTTTCAGTGAGATTATATCATACATTTGTATTAATAATATAGTTAGATCATGTTGTAATAATTGGCATTTCATCCTTGGATACCCTGACCTCCTAGTTGATTTTTTAAAATTTCAAGGCTTATTCTTTCTGCTGTAAAGTTCTGGGATTTGATTAAATGTAGTGTTGTGTATCCATCACTAGAATACCAAATAGAACAGTTTTGCCACCTTAAAAAATATCTTCTGTGCTTCACCTCGTCCCCAAGCCCCTTCTCAAACCCTTGGCAACCATTGATCTATTTTCCATCATTATATAGTTTTTATGTTGAAGAATGTTACATAAATGGAATCATACAGTGTGTAGTCTTTTCATATTGGCTTTTTTAAATTAGCAACAGGCATTTACAATTTATCCATGTTGGAGAGTAGATTAATAGCTTGTTCCTTTTAATCAGTGAATAGTATTACAAAGTATGAATGTACCAGTTTGTTTATCCACTTATCTACTGATGAACATCTTTGTTGCTCTTGGTTTTTGGTGATCATGAAAGAACAATATAAATATTCACATGCAGGTTTTTGTATGGTCATATATTTTCAAATAAGTGAGGCAAATGCTTATGAGTTTGAACTTTGAATTGTATGGTAACACTATGTTTACCTTTGTCAGAAATTGCCAAATGGTCTGCCAAAGTATTAATAGCTGTACCATTTTGCATTCCCAGTAGCAATGAATGAGAGTCCCTGTTGTTCCACATCCTTGCCAATAATTATTATTGTTAGGTATTTTGTATTTTAGTCATTTTAATAGGTATGTAGTGGTATCTCATTGTTTTAATTTGCATTTTTCTAATGGAAAATGATTTTGAAAATCTTTTTATGTGTTTATTTGCCATCTGTAAATCTTCTTTTGAAAGTTCTTCAGATATTTTCCCACTTTTATTAAATAAATGGGATATTGATTTTCTTATTGTTGAGTTTTAAGAATTCTTTGTATATTTTGGATACAAGTCATTTATCAGATACCTACCTTCCAAATATTTTACTTCTATCTGTCTCTTGTCTTTTCCTTCTCTTAATAGCATCTCTCACAGAGCAAAATTTTTTAATTTTAATAAAGTCTAACTTATTGATTGTTTTTTCATTTTCATACTTTTCATGTTATATGTAAATGCTCATCACTGAAGCCAAGGTCATGCAGATTTTCTCCTATATTTTCATCTAGAAATTCTATAGTTTTGCATTTAAAATTTACATTTCTGAAGTGTATGATGTGGGGACATATCCACATTGCAAATAGCTTTTGTGTGAAATATTTGAAAAGTCTTATTTTGAGTCTTTGGTCATTCTATCACAAGGACTATTGTGTGCATACTTGACTCTACATATATATCAACCTTGAATCATATTTCTAGATCCTCTCCTCTTTCTGCCTCTTATGTTCAGTTATAACAACCAACACTTATCAATCACTTATCATGTGGCAATCACTGCTATAAACAGTTTCTAGGTTCTATTTTGGTCCGTACAAAACACTGTGAGCTAATAGCTATTATTCTTCTTTTTATACCGAAATGGAAACTGAAGCACAGAGAGTTTAAGCAGCTTTGCTATGGCCACACATCTGGTTACTGATAGAGTTAGAGTTTAAACCCAGTTCCTTTTCCTAACTTCTCCATTTTAATAAAAATTATATTATGATAATATAATAAAGCAATAACATTTAATATGGCTAATATAATTATAAATATATAATTTCAAATATAATAATAAAACTTTTTGAGTGACTAAATGTGTCAGTTGTTAATATATCTTTTCAGATGACATATAACATTTATAAGAATTGACCACATTCAGGATTATAAGGCAAGTTTCAACAATTTTCAAAGGACTCAAATATTACAGGAGTATGTTCTTTGAATACAGTAAATTTAAGCTAGAAATTCATAACAAGAAACAAAATAGAAAATTTCCCTATGATTGGAAAATAAGCAGTACAATTCTAAAACTCCATGTATTAAAGAATCAATCATAATGTGCATAGTAGATATCTAAACTTGAATGATAGTGGACATAAGACTCCTGATATATGACTTGTTGGATAAAGTTAAATGTATGAATAGAAAGAAATTAAAAGCCTTAAATACATATTTTAGAAATGGATAAAGCTGAAATCAATTATCTAAGCATCTATCTTAAGAAGTTATAAAAATAACAAAATTAAACCAAAAGCACTAAAAGAAAAAAAAGCTTAGGAGTAGACATTTATGAAACAGAAAAAAAATATTAAAAAATGCTGAAGTTTGAATCTTTGGAGAAACTCATTAAAAGTTCTTATAAGGATGATAAGGGAAAAAAAGATAAAGAAAGAAAGCACAAATGATTGATACCAGAAATAAAAAACAAAAAACAAACAAAAAATACATATATCTCTACAGAATAGATATACATTGATTAGATATATATTATGGATAACTCTATACCAACAAATTAGAAAATTAAGCTAATGCAAAATTTCTAAATAGCACAACTTTCCACACTGTATACAAGAAAAAATAGAGAATAAAAATAACCCTCTGAATATTAAGTGAATTGAAAGTGTAATTAAAATCATTCCCACAAAGAAAAACTCCTGGCCCAAATGATCCCATTAGTGAATGATACAAAATATCTAAAGAAGTCATAATACTAATCATAACCTATTCCTAAGGACAAAAAGGCCAGACACTTACCAACCCAAACTATTTTGTTAAAACCTGTTGATATCAAAATCTGTTGATATCAAACCCCTTTAAGCAATTTATAAGAGGAAAATTAAAAGTCAATCTTACTTTTGAGCCAAGATGCAAAAATTTACAAATAAGGTATATAGTAATGAATAACAATGTGCTAGATGTACCAAATAATATAGCAAACACCCTCATAAAGCAGAATTTATGGGAGATACAAGGAAAAATAGAAACACATTGATAATAGCTGACTTTAGTGTATCTGTCAAAATCAGAGACAAGTAAATAATAAGAATTTAGAAAACATACACAACATAACCAATAACATAGATTTTATAGATATATGTCCAAAGTAAGCCCAGTAATGGAGATATGTCTTCTTCTATAGTCCCCATAGAATATTTACAATAATTGGCAATATATGAAAGTGTTCATAAGTTACACAAAGAAAAAGCAATATAAATAATATTCTCTGATCATGCCACAAAGTTAGAAATATATAACAAAAACAAAAGGGCCATTCCTGTTAGAAATTTAGAAGTGTGTGTGTGAGTGTAAGCAATTTTTGAGTGAAACAGGAAATACAAACCCAATGTACCTGTTAAAGGGATCATCAGATTGTATTACAAGAATCAAGCTATATATTTCAAAAGGACACAATAGTTGAAAGAAAGAAATAGAGAACTGACAATGAACCGATCTAACAGAAAGAAAGTTGTTGCTGAGTTATATTGATATTGTGTTAAATTGATTTCAGATAGAATATTGTATTAGGAAAAATGATTAAAGATATATTTTACAAGAGTGTTCAATTTTAATCTTATATGTACATAATAAAAGCATATTTAAATACATATAAAGCAAACTTGACAATATTACAGAAAGAAATTGACAAAGTCACATAGAAAAAATATTTAATATGATTCTTTCAGAAATTGATAGATCAAGCAGATGAAACATAAGTATGAATTTAGAAGATTTGAACACAATCATCATGCTTGATATAATTGACATATAAGTATACTTGAACCCACTTTTAATGATGCCATCAATGTAAAGGGCCTTTAATAAAATAGTCATGTTCTCTCTTTGCCACTTTCTCACTCTTCTCAATGCGAGAAAAATTGACTTTGAATTGTCAAGTTTGAGTAAAGAACTTGGTAAGCATAGTCCAGATCATTATTTTATTTCCCTTTTGAGATATAGCCTGCTCCCAGAGGCACATATCTGTTCCTCTGCCTACATGAGGTAGGATTTTAGTCTTCTATTATTTTTTGACAATGAATAGGTGAGTCTAATTCTGTGGTTTGGCATTAGAAAGCTCACTTTAGTCAATGGCCACATTTTCCAAATCATCTTTACCAATAACCAAAATCATATTGTAATCAAAATCTGGTTTTCTCTTCTTGGGGATGCTATATCTCAGGTCTTCCTAAGACCCTGATAACAGCAATTGGAAAATACACACTCCTTTCAAATGAGTATACATTAATAAAATAATTAACCTTGAATTAGAACACAAAGTCTAGAGCTGCTATTATGCAAATTGCCCCCTCTAACTATAATTAAGGTAACTTAGAAACCAATTAAAAATATTTTTTAAAATTCCCTCATAAATCTGCAAGTAAGAAAATACATATTTTATGTATTTCATAAGTCCTAAAAGAGATCACAATGCAAATTAGAAAAATATCTACAAATAATATCAAAAATATTATACATAACTTTTGGTGGAATGCAGCTAAAGCAGCATATAAAGGGAAATTTATAGCTTTAAATGCTTTATATTTTAGAAATAAAATGAAAAGTAGTGATTTCATTGTTCAACTCAAGAAGTTAGAAATAGGCCAACTGAGTAAACCCAAGAAAGTAATATGAAGGAATAAATAAAAAAACAAAAATATAAAGATTAGATCAATAAAACCAAACGCTCATGATTTAGAAAGAAAAAAGTAGATAAATTCTGGCAATATTAATAATGATAAAAATAGAGCTGATATAAATAATATTAAAAAAATGAAGGGGATGTAAGTAGATATAAATAGATACTCAAAAAATGAGAGAATACTTTGAATGACCTTATCCAAGAGTTTTAATCGTTACGCAAATGTGGATAGAACTGAGAGGACAGCACAGTGTGGGCCCAGCGGCAGCATACTTATGGAGAATGTCTATCCCCGCAGGAAGGCTACTCTCCCAGACCAGAGTGGGATCCTGGACAGGAAAGCGCCTGGCCTGCAGTGCCACTGCAGGGGAACTCAGCTAGTTTGAGCTCCTGCCTGCTGGCAGATGTTGGAGGGAGACTGCGGAGCAGGGGAGGAGAGAGAAGAGGGAAACCAGCTCCTGACAGCCAGATTGTAAATCTCAGGTGGCCCCGTCCCCACAAGCAGATATTTTGGTTGGGTGGGACCACTTCAGCCCCTCCCTGGTGACTTTCCCCAGAAGCCTGGGGGCAGACCTTTGACCCCCGCCAAAACAGTTACCTTCCCAGGTTTGTGGAGCCTGAGGGCAGGCTCACTCAACACAGTCCCACCCTGCCTCGCTCTCCCAACTGCTACTGCTGGGGTGGAGAATAAGGACTAACCTGGAAGTTAGGGGACCCCACTCACAACCTGGGGCATTTGAGTGCTTCCCTGAGGGCCTAGAGCCTGTTACAAGTCCCAGAAACAACACTATTGAGTTTTGTGAGTTCCTTATATATTTTGTATACTGACCCCTTTTCAGATATATGGTTTGAAAATATTTTTTTTTCATTCCATAGGTTGACATTTTGTTTTATTGATTGTTTCCTTTGCTGTGCAGAAGCTTTTTAGTTTGATATAGTCCCAATTCTTTGTTTTTGTTTTTGTTGTCTGTGCTTTTGGTGCTATATCCAAAATACATATATATGTATTGTCAAGACCAACGTCAAGTAGCTTTTTCCCTATATTTCCTTCCAGGGGTTTAACAATTTCAATTGTTACATTTAAGTCTTTAACTCAATAAACTAGACACAAAAAGACAAACACTACATGATATCATACATGAAACCTAAAACAGTTAAACAGTTGAACTCACTGAAGCAGAGAGAAGAACAGTGGTTGCCAGGGACTGGGGGATTGGGAAGAAGATTTTAACTATTTTCAAAACATACACATACACATACACACACAAACACACAGGGTAACTATGGGTGGTGATGGATGTGTTAATTAATTTGATTGTGGCAATCAATACACAATATATACATATGTGAAATCATCATGCTGTACACCTTGAATACATACAATTTTATTTGTTAATTAATACTTTAAAATAAAGAAATAAAAAGAGAAAAGAAATAGGCAATGTGAGACCAGGGTTGTATTTTTTTTAATAGTGTCATCAGGAAAAGCCTTACTAAGAAAGTAGCATTTAGAGCAAAATATCTGAGGGGTAAACATTTCAACTAAAAGAAAAAGAAAGTATAAAATCTCAGAGGCAGTAGTATGCTTGGTGTATTTAAAAGATCAGTTTGCCTGGAGAGCATGAACAAACCAAAGAGAAGATGAATTCAGAGAGGGAACATAGAATCAAACCTACAGGAGAGGAAGCCTTTGAAGTATGACATGATCTGAATTATATTTTCAACAGATCACTGTATTGATCAAAACTGTATATTGTATTTTAGTAACAAATAATCACTTAGTCTAAACTGATGAAGGAGCTCAGAAAATTTCACCCCAAAATGTGACTCCTTGGTATAAAGAATATTTTGAATTACAGGCCCTTCAAGGTAAAAAAAGACATTGGAAGGGGCTTTCCCTCTATCTGTATAAGTCTATCAAAAGAACAATTTACTTCCCTTTCTCTCCCTGTTATGTTAATATATTGCAGGAAAGGAGCTCAAGAATGCAACCAGACCTGGTCCAAATTATTTTAAACACAATATGTGTTCCTCAGGCTAATTTACAAATCAGTCTGTTTTCCCCTACCCATCCATTCTCCCAAGTATCTATTCATCCTCCCTAGCAACTATTTATTGCCCCTAAACAGAATTACCTATCATCTTCATATCCCTCCTCCCTTCTAAAAGGCATGTATAAAACTATCTGGATCCCACTGGGATACTGAGTAATCACTCTGTGATTCTCCCCATGTACATGGTAAATAAATCTTTCTCTTATTAATCTGTCTTAATTGTGAGTTGATCTTTCTGTGAATTTTCAGGGGAAAGGGCAAGTTTTCCCTCACTCCTACACCAACATTACACATTTATTGAAAATCAGCTGAGGACTCTGTTCCACATTCTCCTCACTTAGGGCCCCAGACTAGTGTACTGGTTCCCATGACAGCAAGAGAAAGACTATTGAAATGTGCCAGGCTTTAGAGCTTCCAGTCACCTAGAAGTTATTCTATCACTGCCATTAACATTTCATTGGCCAACATAAAAGACATGGCTATTTAGACTTTGACAGGGTGGGGAAGTACAACCTTACCATATGCTGGAGGCAGAACGGGAAGTATCTGGTGGACAACTTTAATGTCTTCCACAATCTCTCTGGCTGCTGCATTGAGAACACATTGTCATCAATGGGCAGGGGCAGATGCAGGAAGCACAATCTATGAGAAGACAAAGGCTTAAATCAGGGAAATAGCAAAAGATGTGGTGAGAATTGGTTGACTGTGGACATATTTTGAAGGTAGAGCCAGCAGGTATTTTTTGATGGATTTGATATGAGGTGTGAAAGAGAGGCGGCAAAGATGACTCTGAGGATTTTGGCCTGAACAGGTGGGTAATTAGATGCCATTTATTGTTAAGAACAATGCCTCAGGACAAGAAAGCTTTTGTTGTTGCTGCTGTTTTGATTTTTGTTGTGGTGGGGGAATCACAAGTTCAGAATTAGACTCTTTTGGCCCTTCTAAAATATTTGGAAGCTTCTGTTCATGTCCTTTGCCCATTTATTGATGAGGTTGTTTGATTTTTTCTTGTTGATTTTTCGAGTTCCACTTTCCTATATTAAATCTCTCTTTGAAAACAAACAAAAACCAAAACAACAAGAGATTTGACTTTATCTGTACTTCAGGAATGTGGAGAGAATCATACGTATCTGATTTCCTATGACAATATTGTATGAAAAGAGAACTCTACCAAATTCTAGAATGGACAGTAAAAACAAATAAAAATCAAAAAATACACACTAAGGCCACACCTCATAAATATGGAAAGTATATTCGTCTTAATTTGGGTTCCCTAAAAGCAGATCCTGAAATGAGATTCCTTTTAAAGGGAGTGCTAGCAGGAGATGCCTTTGGGGTAATGAGGGAGGGAGGACAGGAAAGAAAAAGAGGCTAACACAAAGATGTGGTTTGGGAAGAAGTCCAGCCTTAGTATGATCCCCCAGGGCCATCTGGAATGCAAATTTTACCTCCATGTCAGTCCCACCCTCCCCTGAGGCAAACAAGTAGATATTTTGAAGTCCTGTGTCATAAATTAATGGCTGACCTGGAGCAAGATATTACCCAGGAACTGGCTCCAATATTTCAAAGGCAATCTTTCAGTTAAGATTGTAGATAAGAGCTTTTAGCAGCACTGGCAATAGCTGGGAAAAGGGATTCCCAGGCTATCAACATAGCCTACAACAAAAGCCAAGGTAACTTAGTAAAGAGAAAATATATGGAAAAAATCTTTAACTTTACAAGAAAAGAAAAAAAAAATGGAAATTAACATGATTATATGGTATCTCTGCTTTTCACTAATTACATTAGCATACATTTTATAATGATAATTTGCATTACTGGAATGTGGAAAATCAGGTATACTCATACATTGCTGACATCATAAATTATTAGAAACATTTTGAAACCATATGTATTGTGAATCTTTGGAGGTTTAAAACTTTCAACCTGATAATACCACCTTTGGCATTATTGACCTTAGTCAATAATCTAATAAAATATAGACAAGATCATGTGCATGAGGTTGTTCATCACAGTATTATCTATAATAAGGAAAAATGGAAAGCAATTTAGGTTTTCAGCAACAACAGAGGAATCACTACACAAATTTTTTGTACATTTACTGGCTAACCTATTTTTAACTGTTAAAAATGCATTTTGTAGATTATTTAGAAAATGGAATGGTGCTTATTCTGCAAAATGAAGTGAAAAAAGCACATAAAGTAACAAGTGCATTTTGATTTCTGTATCAATGACTATGTTTGGATGATTTTATTATGAGTGATCCATTTTTGTTTCTCAAATTGTCTAAGTAATTATATTTCTATAATTAAAACAAATTTACTGTAAAATGAAACAAGTATTCTGTTTTAAAAAAATAAAGTAGAGCTCTTAGATGTTTAACTTCCTGTACCTTTCAGTGAGAGATTAAAGATTTGTTTGTAAAACATTCCCAAAGTGAGTATTCAAAGTAGTTCTTTTGTAAGCACTGTGCTGAGTGATGATGAGAAATAGGATGATTTCTAGGTCCAATCTAACACTTAGGGAGTTCCCCCTTCTCTGAATGTTCACATTACTCTTTAGAGCACTTTCATTCATTTAAATATTCAAACACACATTTATAGGTCTACAACATGCAATGCACGATGCTCACTGTTAGAAATATAAAGCAAAATAACAAGAACTTTACCTTGATGAACTCATAGATTAGTGGAGGAGAAACAACTAAAATGAGGTAAGTTCTAGAAGAGAATTAGGACCAATTATTACTGGAACAAAGGGAAAAGAAAAAGGCTACACAGATATCACGTCTTTGAATCTCCGCAATTCTATTATCCAGTGTCTCTATCATTGCATGTGTCTGGTACAACAGTACTTTTGGGTGTTCTATCACTTGGCTACTGTGGAGGTGACGGGTGAACTTCCTCTTTCCCTCAAAATTCACTGAAAGAGCAACTCACAATTAAGCCTGATTAATAACAGGAAGAGGTTTATTTAACAGACACACAGGGAGAATCACAGAGTGATTACCCAATATCCCAATGGGATCCAGATATTTTCATACACTCTTTTTAGAAAACGGGGAGATGAAGAATATACACCTTTGTTTTATTTTGTTTAGGGGCAATAAATGGTTGTTAGGGAGGATGAATGTATATGGGGGAAACAGATTGACTTGTAGATTAACTTGAGAGACAAGTATTATGTTTAAAATGATTTGGGCTAATCTGGTTGCATTCTTGATTTACTTTACTGCATTATAGTGAGATAACAGGCAACGGAAGGGAAGGAAAGGGAAGAGAAGGGAAAGGAAGTCTATTTTTCTTTTGACGGGTCTGTCTGGTTATGTAAATACAGAGAAAGACCCTCCAAGGGCCTGTTAATCTCTAAGGGCCTTTAATACAAAATACTCTTTATACCAATGAGTCATAGTTTGGGGTTAAATTTCCTGAGCTCCTTCACAATTCTCTGAGTGCATGATTTAATAAATAAGTTTTGTAACCTGAGAGTATTCTAATTCTTTCACTTCATAATTTTTATGTTAAATTAAGTCCATTTTTCCAATATTCTGTAACTGTTATCAGATGATTCTGACTCTCTATTTAGATTTTTAAAAAATACTTGTTGCGTTTCTATTCACATCTCCCAAAGAAACATGAAATGGCATAAAGATACTGTTACATTAAAGCAACTGAAAGATTGAGAAACAAAGAGAACAGCTATATAACAGATAGGATCTTTGGTTTATAAGTAATGGAAAATGCAATTCAAAATTATTTAAAAAGTATATGGTATATATGGGGTTAGAATTAGCATGGGCTGCACGGTTGGGTAAGTCCACAGATTAGTGATTTTATCAGGATTTCATCTAGGTTTGTCTGCAATTCTATCGATTCTTCCCTTATGTTGACTTTATTCTCAGGCTGACTACTCTCATTACAGTGAGTTAGCTGACAGTAGCTCCCAGGTCTCATGCTTTCTTATTCACATCAAGGGGGAAAGAGAGGAGAGTCACTCCTCCAAATATTGAACAAAACTCTTAGATTTCCTTCTCTTTAGACTTTTCCAGTCATGTGCCAACATTGAAAAAAAATAACGTCGCAAAGTAAATTACTTAAAAAAATCAATGTCCATTGTTGGGACTGGTTATAGGGTTAATATCTCCTAAATAAAATAGCTGTGACAAAATGAAAAGGGGTAAAACAATTGTTAGGTTGGTGACCAATCAGCCAAATACAAATTGTCTGTGGGGTAATTGGAGATCCTGGCCCCAATCCCACTCAGGGAGGCTGAAAAAGTTAAAACAAACAAATCTATAGAGGACAGGCCACCACCACCACAACCCCACCCCACGGAGCCTGGCAGAGAGCATGCTGACCTTTATGGAAAACTGCCATACCATACCCAGTGGTGCACACCATATACCCAAGTTACTGTTTTTTTGTTTTTGCTTGCCTATATAATCACTTGCTGTTTCTGGGTGTGATGCAAAGAATGTCCTCTGGCCAGCCACCGTCGAAGCACATGCCCACTGAATAAACTCATGTCTCTTTTCTATGGTTCTATGGTTTTATTCTTCCTATCAGTTCACACTTAGATGGAGGCTTTAAAGTCCCTTAATCAGCAAAATACTGACCTAGTATTTGATACATTCTAGGTGCTCAATAAACATTTGTTTTACTTTATTTAGTTTCCTTTACATATCTAATGCTTCCAACACTAAGGGGAAAAAAATCCATATAGTGGTTTTGATGCCAAGAAAAAGAAAAAAAGAAAAGATCATCAAGGCAATAAAATCTTTTATAATTATACAATAGTGTATAAATGAAAAGTATTAGTTAATATTCTGTGACTTGATTTATAAATCTAGTGTTCACCTTGCATTCTGAAATAAATGCATTTTAAGTTCAGGAGAAAAAGATTCTAAAGAAGTGTGGTAAAATGGTGGGTGACACAGTGTTTCCCAAATGGAACATATTTTTAGTGTCTGCTCTCCACCAGTGTGGAGTGTCTATTTCTGAGTAATATTTTTCAATTTTCTTTCCAATTTGTGCATTTAACTAACACCTTTTTTACCTTACTACACCAAATAGAAATTTTACATGTTGAAGATTCTGTGTGAAATTTTTCATATTATATCATGATCCATAGAGTCATGAACTTTCTGATGATGCACCATAGAAATTCCTGACAATTCTGCATATATGTGAGAATGTTTGTAATATCGCATTATTACTCAACATCCATTTCCCTGGAGTTTCCTGCTAATTTACTCTCAAATCATTAAGAAAAGAGTAGTCATCAGTTAGATTGTACTTTTATTTTCTCAATATAATTGCTTAAATGTGTCACTTATGATTTGCTTAAGGGTAAGATCAAATGAAGTAATTTTTTTCACTGTTCCTGATGACCCATCTGAAAACTTCAAGTCTATGCAAATGTAGCATTTATAACAAATAATTTTAGGCAAGCACCTTCTGAAGAAGATGTAATGAATTTCAGCCTTTAGGAATTTTGAACTATTAGGAAGTCTGGTATGGCACTAATAAAATACAAACACTTATAGTCAAATCTTATTTCTGATACTGCTAAATCGGGACTTACAGCTTAACATAATAGGCAATTTAGCATATAAATGTGTCCCATAAAAGCAAGATGCTGGCAGTTCAAAACAATAAATGTTAACCTTCGGGCAAGCTGTTACTGAGGTGTTAAAGGCCCCTGAAATTTTAATGAACTTGTTTATACTAAGAATTTCCTATACTAAATATCTTGCCTGATTTTATCCATTCCCGTTCCCTTGCCCAACTACAAAAGAAGACATTCAAAAAGTTAAACCTGAATATCTGACCTTTTCATTAGATTCTTTTGGCAAAAGTTTTAATTCAACCTTTTCTTTAACTTTTATGTTTGCACCTGTCATCTATTCTGATAACTCTCTAAGTACATTCTAGTAGCACTCTATTCCCAAGGACCAAGAGGAGAAATGAAATGTCTTTCTGAACTTGGAGGGCCATTTTCAGTACAACTACATCACAACATTTTTTATAATCCAAATAATACAAGGATGGCTTTATTTCTTTCTCATTCTTCTAAGCAGATATAGATCGTGGTCACATCTACCCAAGAGACCTCTTCTAGTTGCTTTAACCCTGGGGAAGATAAAACTATCTTGACAGTAGTCTTCATTGAAAGGGAACCCAGTTTAAAATAGATTAAATCAGGTCTCCAGAGGAGATTCTTCCTTGTGGATAGAAACTGAAAATTCAAGGGCTTCTGTAATATCAAGCAAAGAATGTCCAGGCTCTTTGCAGCTGTTCATACTGTTGACCAACTCTTTCTTGTAAAACTTTTGTCTTCTTTGTCTGAGTCTACACCATCCTATTAGTTCCCTTAAAAATTTTACTGATCTTTTTCTATATCTTCAGCTGTCTCCTCTTCTGTGGTCTTCTACTTTGTAAATTTAGATATTCTCCCAATTTCACCCTTATCCCTTTTTCCCCCTCGTTGCTTTTTCTTTCTTTTCCTGTGGCTATTCCATTCACTCTCAGAGTGCATCTGTTATCACTATGAAATTGACCTCCAAATCAGTGTATCAAACTCCTCTTATAATTGAAGCCTTGGATACCATTTTAACTGTCTGTTGATTCTCACTACCTGAATATGTAATTACTAAACTCAAAATATTCAAAACTTAGTATATAATCTTTCTTTCATTTTTCTTTTTTAAATAGACTTTACTTTTTAGACAAGTTTTAGATTCACAACAAAATTGAGAGGAAAGTACAGAGGTTCCCCACATCCCCCCGCCCCTACACATGCACAGTTTCCTTCATTATCAACATCCTCTACCATAGTGGTACATTTTTTACAATTGATGAAACTACATTGACACATCATTATCACTTAGAATCCTTAGTTTACATTAGGGTTCATTTTTGGTTTTGTATATTCTATGAGTTTTAGTGAACCTATAATGACATGTATTCATCATTATAGTATTATATAGAGTAGTTTCACTGCCCTAAAAATTATTGGCGCTCTACCTACTCATCTCTCCTTCCCCTCTAACTTCTGGAAACCACTAAATTGCTTTACTATCTCCAGGGTTTTGTCTTTTCCAGAGTATCATCTAGTTGAAATCATACAATATGCAGTCTTTTCATATGGAATTCTTTCAGTCAGTACTATGCATTTAAATTTCCTCCATGTCTCTCTATGACTTGATGGCTCAACTCTTTTTAGCCCTGTATAATATGCCAAAGTTTACCTGTCCCACAGTTTATTTATCCATTCACCTACTGAAGGACATCTTGATTGCTTGCAAGTTTTGACAGTTACGAATAAAGCTGCTATAGGCATTCATACACAGGTTTTTGTGTAAACATAAATTTCCAGCTCCTTTGGGAAATAGTAAAGAATGTGATTGCTAGATTGTATTGAAAGAGTATATTTAGTTTTGTAAGAAACAGCTAAACTGTCTTCCAAAATGGCTGTATCTTTTCACATTTTCACCGGAAACAAATGAGCGTTCCTGTTGCTCCACATCCTTGCCAACATTTGTTGTTGTCGGTGTTCTGGATTTTGACTATCTAATATGTGTCTACCAGTATCTCATCATTGTTTTAATTTGCTTTTTCCTGATGGCATATAACATGTAACATCTTTTCATATATTTATTTGCCATCTGTATATCTTCTTTAGTGAGACGTCTGTTAAGATGTTCTTCCATTTTTAATTGAGTCATCTTCCTTTTAAAACCAGTAAATAGCTTTGTGCAGTAGCTTGTGCCTGTGACCAGCTACTATGGAGTCTGAGGCAGGAGGATCACTTGAGACCAGGAGTTGAAGACCAGCCTGGGCAACATTGTGAGACTACATTTCAAAAAATAAACAGACAAAAATTTTAACAAAATAAAGCTGGTGAATAAGAATAAAGGGTCAGGCACTGTTCTAGGTGCTTTTCATAAATTCTCACAACGACCTTTTGCGGTCGGTACTATTTCTCAACATTTTTCTCATTTTAGAGATAAGGAAACAGATATAGAAAGTTTTAGTGACTTCTATGACCATGCAAGTAGCTGGTAAATAATAGAGACAAGATTTTAGCTTAAGCAATCTAGTACTAGAATCCTTAAGCACTTTGTTTTGCTGTATCACATGGTTTCCCTTATTATTTTCTGTGTATTTTATTGTCATTCTCCTCACATTAACTCTTATAATCATTTTTTTACTTTTTCCTTTTACCTCTCACCCCACTCCTCACATCAAATCAGTTGTTAAGTTAGCAAATCTTGTACGCTTGTATACGTGTGTATACGTGTGTATACCACTACCACTACCAATGTCTACCACTTCAGGGCTTTTTTATTTATTTATTTATTTTGTGTGTGTGAGTTGAGGGACTCAAAATATTTCCTGACTTCATCCTTTCTCTATTCTAATTCAAGAATGGGGAGATTAATTATTTTCCTGTAGCACAGCTCTACTGGATTCCCTCCTTTTTATTTACCCCCTACCCCAAAAAATACTTTCTAACTGGAATTCATGGCTCTCCACTACATGGCCCAATCAAGTTTACTTATTATATTTCCAATACATGAGATCCATCTATGAGCCATATTAAACTATTCATTTCTGTGTGGCAACCTCCTCATCTAAATCTATCCCTAATCCCATAGCTCTTCATTTTCTAGTCCTCATGAACATAAATATAATCTCTGTTAGTCCCTGACTTTTATAATTACAACTTAGCCACTAGCACTAGTGGTCTTCAGTGTGGAGGCTCAATCCTTATCATTTTAGCTTCCAGAAATAAACAAGCCTACTGGCAAAGACTATAAATAGAAAATTAATAAAAGAAAAAATATAAATGGCCATGAACAATAAAATATTCAATACTGTTTGTAATAAAATAAATTAGTACTAAAACAGTAGGGGCAAGTGTATATGAGACTTGTGATGAGACTGATCATCTAAATTGGCATAGCCTTTTGAAAATCAATGTATCAAATTGAAACAAAAACTTATAATAGCAAACAATAGAAAAAGCTTAAACTTCTATCACTATGAAAATCACTAAATTAAACGTGATATGTCCATTGTATTCAATGCCAAACAATATTTATGTTACATTTACATATAGTAATATGGAAAGATATCTAAGATATATTGCTAAATGAAAAAGGCATAAGCACCATATTTGTATAAATGTATACTGACAAAATACCTGGTTCTCTGTATTTCTATAATTACATTTCTTGGGATGTATTATTAAAATTATATTTTAAAAGTTTTATATACTTCATTGTGGTTGATCCTCTTCTAGGAAAAATTTTGGGGCACAAAATCAGAAAATACACAAAAATATACATAAATATATATGTGAATTATAATATGGTAATATGGTAACACTAAGATCCAATATTAGCACAATGGTAAGTAATCTTTGGTACATCCAAATCATGCATTGATTGTCATATTTTTGAAAATTATTTAATAACAAGGGTGAATGCTAATATTAAGAATATAATATTATAAAACTAAAATAAGTTATAGTTTATATCTTCAATGTCAAACAGAAGCCTGGCACTGTTGAATGAATATTGAATGAATAAATTTACATATGTTATGCTATTAACTGGAGAAAGAAGATAAAGTATGTATTCCCAGAATTCAGAACTTTAACTAAAAATTTAACAGTGATTATTGATGGTCATTCGGCATAAGAATAAATTTTAAATATTATCCATATGCATATATATTTCTTCCATAAATAGCCATTTGTTGTTGTAAGCAGAATAGTGATCCCACAAATATGTCTACATCCTAATTCCCACAACCTGTGACTATGCCCAACAATGGGATTGCTGGGTCAAATGGTAGTTCTACTTTTAGCTCTTTGTGGTATCTCCACATAGAGCAAAAGGGACTCTATATGCGATAGAGCATGTCTCTACATGGCAAAAGGGACTTTAAAGATGGGATTATGGTTAAGGACATCATGGTGGGTAAATTATCCTGGATTATCCAGGTGGGCCCCACTTCATCATATGAGTTTTTAAAAGTGTAGAACCTCACCCTGCTATGGTTAAAGAGAGATGTGTGACAGAGTAAGAAGGATCAGATGGACATGAACTTGTTAGCTTTAAAAAAGGAAGGGGCCCACAACCCAAGGAACGTAGGTGGCCTTCAGAAGCTGGGGACAGGAAGGAAATAGATTGTCCCTAGACCTTCCAAAAAGGAATGCAGCCGTGCTGACACCTTGATTTTAGCTCAGTGATACCCGTGTCAGCCTTCTAACCTACAGAACTAGAAGATAATAAACTTGGGTTGCTTTAAGCTAGTAAACTTGTGGTAATTCATTATGGCTGCAATAGAAAATCAATACATTTATTGAATAAAAAATTCAAAATATAGATACACAAAAAGGAATGAAAAGCATCTCTAATCCTACACTCATACAATAACTGTAATACTGTGATACATACACGTTATTTCATATATATATTTCACCTATATATTTATCATATATATACATATACATATGTATATATATTCATATATATGTGTATATATACATATATATTCATATATACATATATGAAATGTCTCAGTAAAAGGCAACTACATTTTTCCAGTTGCTCAGATCAAAACCCTAGAGGCCATCTTTGACTTTTTTCCCACTTTCACACACCACATTCAATCATTCAGCTCTACTTTTGTAATAATCTGACCACTCTCATCATCTGCAGGTATGACATAGTACGAGTCACCATTATTATCTCTTACCTGGATAATATTTTAATGACCACCCCTAATGCTTCTTTCTGCATCCACACTTGCCCTGCTTCAGTCTATTCACCATATAGCAGCAAGAAGGATCCTTTACAAATGTAGGTTAGTCACTTTTAAAAATCCCCCGTCTTGTACTCACCATGGAATTGGTACTAACCGATCAACACTAGGGTGATCACATGACAGTAATACTCTCCAGGGATTAGGGGAATGGAGGGGGTAAGCCCGCAACTAAAGGACACGGGAACATTGTAGGGGGGAAGGGCATGCCTTTAATCCTCGCTTTGGTGAGGCAAAGACATGAAGTGTAATCATAATGTTTGTATCCTCATAATACCCTGAAATAAAAAATAAATAAATAAATTCACAATAAAATAAAATAAAATTACGTACACATATTGCTGTGATAAAAATAAACTTTTAATTAAAAAATAAGAGAAAAAAATAAAATAAAAATCTCTCCTCTCATTCAGAGTAAGAACTAAATTCCTTACAGTGGCATAAGAGCCCTATAAAGATGCGGCCCTCAGTTGCTTCTCAGATTGCATCTCCTATCACTGTCGCTCTTGGCCAGTCCACTCTACCCAAAATATCCTCCATGTTTTATCCCCAAAATACCAATCATGTTCATAAAGCAAGGCCTTTCCATTCTCAGATTCTTTTTCCTAAAGATACCTTTATGGCTCACTCTCATTTCCCTCAGGATCCTTCTCAATTACCCTATCAGAGTGGCCTTCTCTGAATTCCCTATAAAAAATAGCACCACCTTCACCATATTCTCTACCCCTTTACCCTGCTTTATTTTTTTTCAGCACACTTATCATTTCCTGGAATATATTATTATATATATTTCAGATATTTCATGTGATATTGTGTATGTATTTTATTGCATATGTATTTCATAAGCATATCCATGACTTTTCTTTCTAGGATATGGAACCTTGTAAATAACATAAATATTTGCATCATTTCTTGAAAAAAATGTGTGAAAGTGTATATGAAATGATCTCTTCCTACAATGTGGGAAGAGATCACACACTGATCTTGTTATGTGTATTTCTTTGTTTAGGAACATTATATCTAATGACACTGTGAACGCTCTATGTCTTCTGGTACACATAGATATGTATTTCTGTTGGGTATATACCTAGGTCCACTTATTTACTTTTATACTGTGGCCCTCTTGTACATTTTTTCCCAGACCAAGTAGTAGTAGACAAGGATATATTTATTGTTTCAATATGTATTTGATCTCACTTATATCATTCAAATTTGTTCCCTATTCTTATTCTTGCTTGATGTTTTATGTGGTTTCTCTGTGTTAATATTTGTTTTTATTCTTAAATTTTTAACTCTTCTCAAAACTATAAAATTTGTTTTAAGTGTTGATAATTATATCAGTTACATTTGTTGGCTACGTGCAACAGAAACTGTCTCTCACTAATCTGATTAGAATAAGCAATTTGAATGAAGGGTATCAATGGGATCATAGAACTGATAGAAAGCCTACAGAACCAGAATCTGTTACCACTTCCACTCAACATAGTTTTGGAAGTCCCAGGTAGAGCAATCAGGCATGAGAAAAAAAATAAAGGGCGTCCGAATATGAGAAGAGGAGGCCAAATTATCCTATTTGCTGACAAGATGATCTTATATCTGGAAAACCCTAAATATTTCTCCAAAAGACTCCTTGAATTGATAAATAAATTCTGTAAAATCTCAGATGACAAAACTAATGTACACTAATCAGTAGTATTTCTATACACTAACAACAACCAAACTGAGAATCAAATCAGGAACGCAATACTATTTATGGTGCTGGGAAAATTGGATAGCCACATGAGGAAAACTGAAACAGGATCTGCACCTCTCACCTCTCGACAAAAATCAGCTCATGATGGATAACAGACTTAAACCTAAGGCATGCAACTATAAGAATTCTAGAAGAAAATGCTGGAAAAACTCTTACAGACATTGGCCTAGGGAAAGAATTTATGAAGACGACCCCAAAGGCAATCACAGCAACAAGAAAAATAAGTAAATTGGACTTGATCAAATCAAAGAGCTTTTGCACAGCCAAGAAAACTATCATGAGAGAAAATAGACAACCTACACAATGGGAGAAAATATTTGCATGCTACACATCTGATAAAGGGCTGATAACTTGAATCTATACAAAACACAGGAAAATCAGCATGAAAAAAATCACATAACCCCGTTAAAAAGTGGGCAAAGTATATGAACAAAGCTTTTCAAAAGAAGACAGACTAATGGCCAGCAAACATATGAAAAAATTCTCAGCATTTCTAATGATCAGAGAAATGCAAATCAACCACAATGAGATATCACTTAACTCCAATGAGAATAGCTTTCATCAAAACGTCCCAAAACAAATGTCGGCATGACTGCAGAGAGATAGGAACACTCATACACTGCTGGTGGGACTACAGACTAGTACAACCTCTATGGAATGTAATACGGAGATACGAAAAAGAGCTAAAAGTAGAAATACCATTTGACCCAGCAATTCCATTACTGGGCATCTATCCAAAGGAAAAAAAGGCATTCTATGAAAAAGACATCTGCACTTGAATGTTTATAGCAGCACAATTCATTCCATTACCTTCCATTACCCCTCCAACAAGCTTCTCTCCACTCTCTCCTCACTTCCTGTACAACTACTTACAAAACTCTTCCCTACACCTCTTCCCACCACCTGGAAAGTATTCATAGATGGCTCAGGACTATTATCTAAAGCAGGAATTTCATGGAAAGACAGTAATTGGAAATATTTATCCTCCTCCGGTTTACCCTCCACTCAACAAGCAGGATTAGGGGAGCTTATATTAACTTTAAAAACATTTCCATTAGAACCCCTAAATATCATCACTGACTCCCATTATATATTCTATTCCATTCTCCATATCAAAAATGCTATCATTAAGGATACACCTAATCAAACTTTACTTCAACAATTTCTTGTTTTACAGCACTTATTAGATATCTGGCAACACCCCCTCTTTATTTCTCACATTCTGCTCATAGCCCTTTACCTGGACCTCTGACAGAAGGAAATAATGCCGTTGATCATCTCCTTTCCTACCATGTATATTCCACAAATGCCTTTAAAAGTGCCATAATGTCCCATCAGTTCTTTCACCAAAACGCTCGAACACTTACTAAACAGTTTCCCATTATCCAGAAACAAGTTCATCACTTAATACATGCCTGCTCAGCTTGTCAGGCTGTACAAGGTGTGCCTTTATCACCTGGGGTTAACTCTCTCGGCTTAACTACCAAGTCAGTCTGGCAAATGTATGTTACTCATTTTCCTGCCTTCCAGTGCCTTCGTTATCTATATGTAACTATTGACACTTAGTCAGGAATGAGCCATGCCACTCCATTTTTGGGTGAGTGTGCCTCATATACTATCAATCATTTGTTAAACTCCATTGCTTATCTAGGGCTTCCTCATACTGTAAAGACTGATAATAGACACTTACACTTCAGTTGCCTTTCAGACCACTTTACAGGACTCAAATATTTGCCATATCACTGGCATTCCACATAACCCCACAGGACAAGCAATTGTTGAGCAGACCAACCGGACGTTAAAAAGTTATTCAGAAAAACAAAAGGGGGAGTCCCCTGCCCCCCCACAGCAAAGAGTAGCAAAAGTATTATACACTCTTAATTTTTTAACTTTGTCCAGTCTCCAGCTGCCCTCCATCACAGTCCTTCGTTATTATATCCCCCTTTCTTAGACCCTAACCCCCTAGGGAAGGTGTGGGTACCACAATGGGATTCTGTGGGAACTTGGGATGGCCCGTTTGGTGTATTAACATGGGAAAGAGGATATCTTTGTGTTCAAATCTCTACAGGTCCCCAGTGGATCCCATCCAGATGAATTTGCCTGTTTGTAGTTGGTCAACGATTGTCCATTTTGACAGCGACCAGTTTGTATTATACCATTAACATTACCGCTCCAGCCTGGTATGTAAATTGTTTTCCTACCACAATGTGACAATCTGTAATTTGATGTCTGTGCTGCCATTAAGACGGCAGGCTCAAATATGGCTTCTAGTTAATCTTACCCGACCGTCGCAGGATTCTTCTGCAGTTTATGCCGCTCAGCAGGCTTTTGGAAAGCTTCGCGCTCCCCGATTTCTGTTTACCTTAATTGCCTTCCTCATTTCAGCTACTGTGGTTACAGCCACTGCCACCGTTGCCTCAGCCTCTTTAAAAGCTTCTATACATATAGCTAAAGTTGTTAATGAAGTAATGACTAATGTCACTAAAGAAATGATTCAACAAACATCCATTTACAAAGGTGTTCTCACATGCCTTCAAGCATGTGGTTAGGTGATCAACAGCAAGTTTTGACTCTCTGACAAACATTGTGATGTGATTGGGAACACTCCCACCTTTGTATAACTCCATTATCTTACAATCAGTCTCAACATTCTTGGGAAAAATTAAAGTTACACCTACATGGTGTTTTCAATGCCTCTTTATAAAACAGTGTTACTGACTTGGCTTCTGAATTACAAAGACAATTAATTACCTACCATTCAAAAGGAAACCAAAGTGTCATATCTTCAGGATCTACAAAAGGATTTTTTTAAATTTATTTTTGTTTCAGGATACTATGAGGGTACAAACATTTCGGTTACATCTTATGACCTCGCCTCACCCAAGCAAGGATTAGAGGCATGCCTTTCCCCTCTATAATGCTCGCTGAGTCCATTCGTTGTGAGTACCTTTCCCCTCTATAATGCTCGCTGAGTCCATTAGTTGTGAGTTTACCCCACCCTCCAACTCCCTAATCCCTGGAGAATATTACTACCATGTAAGCACCATAGTGTTGATCAGTTAGTGCCAATTTGATGGCGAGTACATGTGAAGCCTATTATTCTATTTGGAGGATGACTTCAAGCTGTATCCAGGAATACATAGGAGGTGTTAGATCACCATTAGTTCTTATAATTGAGTAATATTTCACTGTATACATATACCAAATTTTAATAATCCACTCATGAATTGACAGGCACTTGGGTTGTTTCCACACTCTTGCAATAGTGAATTGTGCTGTCATAAAAATTTGGGTGCAGATGTCTTTATTATAGAATGTATTTTGCACATTTGGGTAGATGCCTAATAGTGCTATTGCTGGATAGAATGGTATTTCTATTTTTAGCTCTTTGAGATATCTCCAAATTATTTCCCACAGAGGTTCCACTAATTTACAGTCCCATCAGCAGTGTAAGAGTGTTCCTGTCTCTTCGTATCCTCATCAGCATTTGTCGTTTTGGGGTTTTTGATAGAGGCCAATCTCACTGGGATTAGGTGATATCTCATTGAGGTTTTGATTTGCATTTCTCTAATGATTAGAGATGTTGAGCATTTTTTTACATCTTTGCTGGCCATTATTCTGTCTTTTTTTGAAAAGTTTCTGTCAATTTCCTTTGCCCATTTATTGATAGGGTCATTTGATTTTTTCATACTAATTTTTTTAAGTTCTATATAGATTCTAGTTATCATCCCTTTATCAGATGTGTAGAGAGAAAATATTTTCTCCCATTCTGTAGGCTGTCTATTTGCTCTAATGATGGTTTCCTTGGCTGTGCAAAAGCTTTTTGATTTGATCAGGTCCCATTTATTTATTTTTATTGCTGCTGTGATTGCTTTGGGGATCTTCTTCAAAAATTCTTTGCCTAGGCGAATGTCTGCAAGGGTCTTCCCAACATCTTCTTCTAGAATTCTTAAGGTTTCATGCCTTAGGTTTAAGTCTGTTATCCATCATAAACTGATTTTTGTGAGAGGTGAGTGATGGGGATCCAGTTTCAATCTTTTGCATGTAGTCTTCCAGTTTTCCCAACACCATGTATTGAAAAGAGATTCTTTTCCCCAGTGTATATTTTTGTCTGCTTTGTCAAAGATTAGATTACCATATGCCGATGGTTTCATCTCTGGATTCTCAGTCCTGTTCCAAAGGTCTATATCTCTGTTCTTGTGCCAGTACCATGCTGTTTTTGTTACTAGGGCCTTGTAGTACAGCTTGAAGGCTGGTAGACTGATACCTCCCAGTTTCTTCTTTTTACTTAGGATTACTTTGGCTATACGAGATTTTCTCTCATTCCATACAAAGCATAGAATTATTTTTTCTATTCTGTAAAGAATGATGATAGGACTTTGATAGGGATTGTATTAATTCTGTAGATCACTTTAGGTAGTATGGACATTTTAACAATGTTGATTCTACCAATCCATGAGCAAGGTAGATTTTTCCATTTGTTTACATCTTCTGCAATTTCTTTTCTTAGTGTTTCATAGTTCTCCCTGCATATTTCTCTCACATCTTTCATTAAATATATACCTAGATATTTGATTTTCTTTTTTTTTTTTTTTTTTTTTTTTGAGACAGAGTCTCACTTTCTTGCCTGGGGCAAGTGCCGTGGCATCAGCCTAGCTCACAGCAACCTCAAACTCCTGGGCTCAAGCGATCCTACTGCCTCAGCCTCCCAAGTAGCTGGGACTACAGGCATGTGCCACCATGCCCGGCTAATTTTTGCTATATGTATTTTTAGCTGCCAATTAATTTCTTTCTATTTTTGGTAGAGATGAGGTCTCGCTCTTGCTCAGGCTGGTCTCGAACTCCCGAGCTCAGAACGATCCGCCCACCTCGGCCTCCCAGAGAGCTAGGATTACAGGCGTGAACCACCGCGCCCGGCCACGTTAACTCTTTATTCCCCTCCCTCCCCTTCTCCCTCATTCTCCTCACCCCCCAGATTATATAGCATCTTCAACAAGAACAGTACATTTTTAGAGCAGTGACAAGACAAAGGGAAAGGACTTTGAATCTGTAACAATGGCAACTTGCGGGATACCAAGTAAATGGCAGACAGAGGCTGGGCAGCAGAGCTGGTTAAAGTGGATTCCTCTGGTGCCATCTCCAGATGGTAAGGGTCAAAGTTGTCTTCAGTGGTTACCCTTTGCTCTCCCTGGTAGAGAGGGAAGTAG
>CAUYSK010005063.1:0-18219 GCA_963575035.1 Avahi laniger | reverse complement strand
TCCCAGCTACTTGGGAGGCTGAGACAGTAGGATTGCTTGAGTCCAGGAGTTTGAGGTTGCTGTGAGCTAGGCTGATGCCACGGCACTCGCTCCAGGCAAGAGAGTGAGACTCTGTCTCAAAAAAAAAAAAAAAAAAAAATTAATAAAAAATTAGTATTTCCTGGTGCTTATACTAATCTGTGCCCCCAAATCTGTCAAAGGATAGATTGTTTGTTTGGTTTTTGCTTGTTTAACTGAGTTTATCTACATATTTAAGCTAAATGATCTTTCTCAAGGATCTCCAAAAAAATATTCAAAAAGTTCCTGTGCCACAGCTCACAAGTCCACCAAACATGTCCAGGCAAGTTTCTATCCTAGGGAGATGTACGTTAGTTTAAGACAAGATCTCTTACAATAAACAAATAACCAGAGTATTGATTAGTATAAGTGAAATATTAATGCTTCCAATAAAATTCCATAAGAGTTGATAAAAGTGCTTATAACTTTCGTTGATAGTAAGCAAAGTTGTAATCAATTAATTATGTAAACTCAATGTGCAGGGATCATATCTCCTTTGCTCCCTGTTGTAATCCCAGTGCCAGGACCTTACTAAATAGTTAAAAATATTTGTTCTATAAATGCTGCTATAAATAGATAAATATTTACATTACCCCTGTATTAAGAATCCCCAGCTAAATTGAGGTTCTAGTGGCTAGCAACTCTGCCCTAGTGGGAAATAAAGGGGAGCTGGATGTGGGTGTTTACTGTGTGCCTTTCACAAGATACTTCTTTTACCTGGCAAATGGCTTAATGCCTAGTTATCTGACCTACAACCAGTCAACCCATCACATGGGAAACATTAATACTGGCAGAAGCCCTTGTGGCTCTTGTCTGACCTGTGTTCAATTTATGTCTGCCTGACCACTGCTCTAGCAATGGAAGCCTGACCATGTGTTCTTCCAGCAGCCCAGGGAAACTCAGCCTGGGCAGCCCTTGGTTCTTCCAATGAAGCCACAAATTCAATACACAACCACAAAGGGAAACAAGTTCAAAAAATTTCATTTACAGATCCTGGGCAAGGAGGACATAATGAGTCAGAAGGGCAGCCCTCCATCCCTGGGACACACAAGGCAGAAATGAAGAGTCAAGCAGAGAGAGAGAAAAGTATGGAAATAAGCAATATATATATAGGGGAATAGGGTGTGTGTCACTTTAAGTTCACAGCAATGCCTGAAAGCAGGAAACCCAGTCTGCCAGGCAGAAGAGCTGCCTCCAAGTCTAAGTTCTTACCTGTGGCCACCAGGGTGAGCTATTTGGGTGTAACGTAGAACTGAAAACTGTCTAGGGTGACTGAGCCTTGCTTCTGGTATGAGAAAGTTAAACTTGTATTCAAAATGAATGCTGAGGTGACTTTATGTCAATAAAGTCTTATTCTTATCAATGAATAAGATAGGCGTAAACCATGGCTTCCTGAAGGTTACATAATAAATTAGTGTGTGCATATGTGCGTTGGGGGAGTGTAATTCATTGTTATACTTGCGGACCTCGTCATAGTGCTTAGTATATGATAGATGCTCATTAAATATTTATTGAAATTTTTATGCTCTTGGGTTAGGGTATACTACAAGCTGAAATATACAGTGTGATTTTTATGGAGCATACAAAATGTAAAATTGTGTTTGCCTCTTAAAAACTCACTAACAATCTGAAATACATGAAAAAAGAGACACAAATAAAACTGAAGTTCTGTCACATAGAACCCCCAAGGAGTTTGATAATCCATCTTTGGAGGTATGCTAAGATATGAGCTGCATATAGGGGAGACACAGAGATGAAATATAATGAGATGAAATGAGATTGATTTACAAAAAGAAATGTTGTTATATATTCAATTCTATTTATTTTTATTTCACTCTAAGCACTGTGATTTTCAGTTCCACACAAGCGACAATGTGCACATTTGATCTGTTGCTTCCACCTATGCATGATATTCCACGGCGTGCACACGAAGACCCACATTCACCTCCATGTTCCCACCAACACCAGTAATTGTCCTATAGCCGTGCTTCTGCCAGTTCCCTCATCAATCCATGTCAGAATTACTGTCATTCTAAGGACTGCCATTGCTGGATCACATAGCATTAGTATGATTATTTTGACTGCTTCCGGAATGACTATTCCAATCTGCACTTCCCCTGTATCCCAACATCCCCACCAGCATTTGGCATTATTCAGCTTTTCAATTTTGCTGGTCTAATACCAGTGGTTGTAAGTAATATTGCATTAAAGTTTTAAAATCCAATTTCTCTGATTACTAATAATTTTAAGCATCTCTTCATCTGTTTATTAGCTTTTTAATTTTCTTATTAAAGTATCTGCTCCACATTATTTGCCCATTCTCTCAATGATATTACTGAATTTTCTTGTTGCATGACTTCTTAGGTATTTGATATTCTAATTTAATTTCATTTAGACATCGCAAATACTCTAACCATATTTGTCATTTATTAACTTTGTCTATGCCATGCTTTAGTTAACAAAAATTTCTTATTTTGATGTGACCAAATTCAACTTTTTTATCTAAATGTTTATTCTTTTGAAATTTTGTTTAAGAAATTATTTTCATAGATCACCAAAGTATTTTTCTACATTTTCTTTTATTAACTTTATATTTTTACCTTTCTCATTTTGGTCTTTTATTCACCTTCTACCTTGGTCTGTGGTGCTAGTATAAATCCAGCCTTTTTTTTTTTTGTCCATGGATAGTTCCCATTTTCTAAATATCATTCTAAACAAGCTCACTTTATTATTTTGGTGCTCAGTTCATTATTTCATGGTACAATGAATAAATCCAGAGAAAAAGATCCTAAATACTTCTAGAGAGTTGGAGAACAGGTTATCTACAACGGAATGAAAGTAAGAATAATTGTTGGACTTCCTAGATAGCTGTATATGCCATGAAAGACATAGGATAAATGCTCTCAAATTTTTCGGGAAAAAAATTTAATTTAGGAAATCAAAATATCAAATGAGTTGAATATATTGAATATATAACAAAGACAATTTCAAATTTTAAGTACTCAGAATATATACCTCACATGCACATATTATTGGATGGAATTAGAGAATATACCCTGAAAAACAAGGGAGTTAACCCCTAAATGAAAAAATAGATTCCAGATAATGGCAGAATTACCTACTTGCTGGAAGAGCAGCAAGTTGAAGTTCCTGGATGAAATACATATCTAGAAAGCAGCAATTTCAGATTAGAGCATGAGACAATAAAAAAAAGATGGCGGGGAAAGGAAGAAGTTAGATAGAATAGATAATATGATAAAACCATATCTGGAAAGTGAAAGGAGACAACGTATTTCACACCAAGATTAAATACCTAAAAACATGTTATGATTCCACGGGTTTAGGCTTTATGATTCTAATACCAGCTGCATTCACCCAAGTGTGTTCAGTCGGTTGTCAGGTCAGCTAAGGTGTGGAAAGGTCAAGAATGACTGCAGCTAAGATGACTCAGCTCTGATCCACAAATCTCTCATCCTTCAGCAGGCTAAACTGGACTCGTTTTCATAGCACTGGCAGGGAACCAAGAGAGGAAGTAAAAGTGTCCCAGTGCTTTTTCAAGTCTCTCCTTGCATCAGTTTTGCCAAGGTCTCAGCATAAAAGCAAGCCATGTGACAAACCTCAGAATCAGTTTGGGAAGACTTCCGAAGGGCATAAACATAGCAAGGTATAAAATTTGGGTCCATTAATACAATAAATCTACCACAAAATGTGTAGTTGCAAAGGAGTTTAATCTTCAACTATTGTACATAGAAATCAGAAGATAATCTTAAAATTATTAAATCAAAAAGATAAGCATTTTATTAAGAAATAGAGAAAGTTACTAGAAGAAACAAAAAAGAATTAACAGAAGCAGAATTTGAGGAATCGAAAGGTTGGAGCAAGGGAAAAATATTTTTTCATGATAAGACATTAAGTGCTTTTATTTTTTAAAAAGAATGTGTATGAATTACTTAAATAAAAATACAAAATTATAAACAAATAAATTTTTATAATTATAAATTATGAATAAATAAACATTCTTAAGAAAAGGCTCATTTGTATCCAAAAAGCTAGCAAGAAAATATTTCAAAAGGACTACAGCATCTTGTTCAGCACAAGTCAGATAAGCAATATCATGAAGAGTATATAAATAGTATATCTGAATTATTTAAAAAGACTATCTATAAAAATGCCTGCTGAAAAAAATAGTATTTATGTTCTAGGAAGATAAATCAAAACCAACCAGGAGTTTCCCTTTTGCTAGAGCCAAAGGGGGCAAGAAGTTGTAGTCCTTATAATATATAGTAGCAAACAACTTGGAGCTCCATAAAAGAAACAACAGTACAACAAATGATTTTAACCACAAGAGAGTCGTCTATAACATGGAATGTTCAGCTAAGGGCATAGAGATTTCTGTGAATTTCTTTTATTCACCATTGTTGATGCTGCTAATAGAAATCACTAACAGAGTACTATGCTTTTTGCCTATAGATATATTTAAGTAATCTGGGGTATTTTAATTTATGATGTTAACAAAATATAAGATAACTGGGATAAATAAACTCTTCATACGTGAAAGTATCTGATAGTTTGGAAAACGGAGTGCCATTTTGAATTTTATATTTCCAACATTACTCCCTCTGTCTATCCACATTGAGACATAACTAATTACCTAAAGTGCATTACAATTATTGGTGTTGTTAGGTGCTTTCTCTACTAAGCTATTATTTCTGTAAAGGTGGGAACTCTGTTTTGTCATACGCATTTTAGAGTCACTAACGTGTAGCACAGAATCCGTCACACAGTAGGTGCTTAGCACAATTTGACTGAATAAATAAAATAGTAAAGAAATTAAGTATCTGCCTGAACAACTATAATACATTTAATAGTGAATAAACTGCAACTGTTAGCAAATGGATATTAATCATCTACTCTATACAAGGCAGTATGTTTGAGAAGCAGAGAGCAAAAATCATAATCCTCCCCCTCAAACAATTTATGCTCCTAAGGAAAACAATAGACATCTATTGAGTAGCTACTGCATGGCAAGAACATGGTGGATGTTCACATGTATTATCTCATTAAATCCACAAAACCCTTGAAGTCATTATTATCCTTGAGATGACAGATACTATTGAAGTCAGAATTCAGTATGGCAATCTACCTATGCATCCCACTATATGCATTTCCAAATTTTCAAGCAAATTCTCCCTCTTATTTTGGCTGGTTGCCTAAGATTTTCTTCATCCGGAAGTACCAGTATACCAATCACATAGTGGGCTATCTTTCCAAACTATCCAAAATATCCAACCGATCTTGGAGCTCCTTTCTGTATGCTAGTTAGAAGTCGTGAAAATTTTAATAAACCAAATAATCTAAAGTACTGAAAATTAAGATTAACACATTATAAACTTGTATGCAATATTATTTACAAACTTGTCATATACATTATTAATATGCTTATTATAACTACTACTTATTTCATTTTTATTTTATAGCCAGGCATTTTGCTACAAACTCTATAAACATTGTAGTTAATTATTTCAATAATGGATGTGGGAAGATTTTTATTAACTACATTTTCTTAGATAAAGTGTCTATGGCTCCAATGGATTAAATAATTAATTTGCCAAGGTCACACATCTACTAAGTTATCTGTCTGATGGAAAAGTCTGTGCTTCACCACTATATTATACTGTCTACTATGCCTATGAGGTGAGCAGCATTCATATTTCTGCCCCCATTTTTAGAGATGAGAACACTGATACATAGAGCAAATATCCCACAGGTTGTAATTAGAATCTTTATCCTTCTAATCCCAATTTCAGTGTGCTAGGATTAAATAGTCCACCAGGAAGCAGAAAAGAGAAATAAACAATAGATTTCTACATTTTACTTTTCAAAGAATGAGAAAAAGTGAGAAAAGCCATTATTGTTCATTGTTTGTGATCACTTTTATGAACACCTTTCTGAGGCTGTCCAAAATTTATTTTAAAGCTCTCAGCATGGAAGTATACTTAACAAGGAGTATTAGTAATTAAATAGAAAGTTAATATAAAGTTCAGAGAAATTTCTATGGAATTATATGTTGTATTCACATGAGTCTCCAAAAAGATCACCAAAACTATGCAAGCCGTTTATAATCAATCCCTTGTGCTCCCCATCTGATGAAGGGCTTTCTAGGGCCATAAGACATAAAAGGACTTTGAGATCTAATTCTACATTCAGAGCCACTTGCAAGCTAATATTTAAGTGTCCCTGTTACAATTGTGTCACTATTTTTTATTAGTTACCACTAGTATTTGTAACATTTCAGAAAACTGAAAACCAAAATAATGTACAAAGAAGTTTTCTCTCTTACATGTTTGGGAATAAAAAGGTTTGATAAATGCAAGATCATTTAGATTTTAAAATACCTTACTTCATTATGTCAAATTAATCTCATTCTTTCTTTCTCACTCTCTCTCTCTCTGTCTCTCCACACACCCTTTTCTCCCTTTCATTACCGGTGTTGGCCATCATATAATTAAAACACAAACTATTTATGATTTTTTATATGTTAAAGTTGGCCAGGCAGGTTAAGAATTTTAAGTAAGCCAAATTTATCAACTGCAAAATCTCTATCAGGAGTAATTACAGTGTAGAAATAACAAGACCCTGACAAGTGTTCATGTTATAGGACAAAAAATAAATAATCAAAAAAAAAAACAAAAAACAAAGTGGGGATGGCCAATCTTCCTCCTGTTTCAGAGATGCCCCTAAGATGGGTTGGACTCTCAGAGAAGTTCAACTCAAGGCTTAAAGAACTGCTCACAAGAAGAGCCAAAAGCACTATCTGGTACAAAAGTGGGAAGCAGTAGTTATTAAGAGGTTCTGGACTTAAGCGACAAACAAGAGTTCTCATTCCATAACTTAGTAACTAGGGGATCATGGGCAATATACTTGTTATCTATGAACCTTCATTTTTTAATTTAATTTAATTTAATTTTTATTTCAGAGTATTATGGCATATAACACTTTGGTTGCCTAAATTGTCTTTGCACCGCCCAAGTCAGAGCTACAAGCATGCCCATCCCCCAGACAATGCACAGGGCATCCATTAGATGTGAGTTTACCCCTCCTCTCTTACCCTCCCACCTGACAGGCACCCAGTGAATATTACCACCATATGAGTACCTTAGTGTTGATCATTTAGTACCAGTTTGATGGTAAGTACATGTGGTGCTTGTTTTTCTATTCTTATGATACTTCACTTCGCAGAATGGGCTCCAGCTCCATTCGGGATAATACAATAGATAGTTCACCATTTTTTTAATGACTGAGTAGTACTCCATGGTATACATATACCACAAAAGCCCCAAACCACAAATGTTGGTGTAGATGCAGAGAAATAGGAACACTCATACACTGCTGGTGGGACTGCAAAATAGTGCAACCTCTATGGAAAGTAGTGCAGAGATACCTTAAAGAACTAAAAATAGAACTACCATTTGATACAGCAATCCCACTACTGGTTATCTACCCAAAGGAACAAAAGACATTCTATAAAAAAGACATCTGCACTCAAATGTTTATAGCAGCACAATTCACAATTGCAAAGATGTGGGAATCCTCTTTTTTTTAGTAGCAAAGTGGAGCATTTTGCAGAGATGTTGTGAGAATTAAAGATAATGTATACAAAGTGCCTAGCACAATGTCTGGCACAAACTAGCCTCCCAGATTATAGAATGAAATATTTTTTATTGCACAATGGAATGCTAGTAGTTCTTGAAATGACATATGGAAGGACATAAATCATGGTAATTAAAGCACAGTGACGGTTAGTGGTAAACAAGATTCTGAAATAATCATTTATTATAGCTAAAATATTTAATACATAGAACAACCCACATTCTTTTCTCTATAATGTACTCCTATAGTCCTCAAGAAAAAAAAAGAAAGAATTCACAAAAGCTCAATGATAAAAACAATGACTTGAAAATAAGTAACCTTATAATGTTTTAAGATTGGATAAGTTAAGCAATGAGTATGTAACATATATAGGGAAGTTCATACTAAACTGTGGATGGAGACAATAAATGAATCCATTACTTCAAAATATAAGATATTGCAAATCAAGATATATGTTTTTAACAATTATTATTCATTTTTTTGAACTTTGTAAGTTACTGAGCTCCTCATAATGATTTAATGTTAAACTTAGCTCTATTTTTATTCACAAATATTTTAAACACCATTTTATGTGCCTACCATATAGATAAGCATTGGGAAACCAGTGGTGAGAAAGTTCCCCACCCACATTAAACCAAAATTCCAGCTAATACCTTAGAAAGATATTTCAGCTTTTGTCTCATAAATATTTTACTAGCTAGTTAATTTTTGTGTCATCACAACAGATGTTGTGCTCTTGATATTTGAAATATACAATACCTATAAGAAACCCTAATCTTTGTCCAGCAATTAAACATAAAGTAGCAATACATCATTGCATGTGCCAAATATAGCTGACAATGTGATTGATTTTTACAGGGGTCAGAAGTGTTAGTACCACAACAGTCGGCAGAGTTTTCACAAATATTTCATTTTAATAGTCATGGAGGATGTTTTCTTTTTGGATAAATTTGTTCAAAATCTACTTTATGAATACATTCTGTAATGGAAATTTTTCATATAAACATGCACAATATATTACCAATTCATAATATGATTATTGCTTTGAATTGATATTGGTATGCTCTAGGGCCATAAGAAAGGCATAAAATGTTCTGAATTCCTTCTCCTTCAATTGAATATATATTGAAATTCAGTGTAATAAGATTGGTTAGATACCTTGCATTATGCATAATGAAAATTCCCACTTCAGTCTGTGGTTTGATGGGCTGATGAAATACTTTGTGACAGCTTTTCTTCATAACTTTGCCTCATGACTAAAGAAAAATGACCTTCCATCTGGTTCAATGAAGTGATCAAAATTTCAACTCCTATGTACAATATCTGTACAAATTGATATCTGGCTTAAAATTAAATATTCCCCAAGTTACTATATCTGTCAGATTTTGTGCCTCTGACTTAACTGTATTTTAATGTTCTTTATTTTCATGTAAATTGTTGGCATGATATAAACTATTCCATTCAATTTAATTAAAATCAATTCAAAGTAAGATATTTATGTGATAAAAACAAAAACACGCTTAAACCAAATTAAAACTATTTTACAACCACAGACCCTAGAAACAATATCCAAGAGCTTTAACAAACATTTAAAGTTTGTTATTGGTAAGGCAGAGCAATACTTTAGCATTTACATTTATATTCAAATAGGTTCATCTAAAATATATTTTAATATAAAAAATAAAAACTAACTAGAATGATGTATTGATCTGTCAGCTATCAAATTGTACCAAATGAAATGTGATTTTTAAAAAGTAAATTTTCACCTTTCTTTGTAACTTTCCTACAAATAAAATACATGGAATGGAAGGGAAGTTTAAAGAAATGCATAGAAATTAGAAAATAGATATATTTATTTTCAACTAAAATGTAGACTATTTAAAAAATTATTTTATACCTCATTATTTTCTTCCTTTACTCAGCTGTTTTCCTGTGCCATTCATCTAGCAGAAGCCCAAATCTTGATGAATTCTTCTATCTGCCTTCTCAATGATTGCATCTGGACAACTAAGTGCCATTCAATCAGGGAAAGTATGACTTAGAATTAGTTAACCAGGACCCTGGCAATCTTACTACAATTTTCAAGTTAATTGACTTTCATACTCTTTCCACATTCCTCTGTCCACCCCTCAGTGGCTTAAATCAATCAGTTTATTCTCACTTACGGCTGTTCCAGGTAGAGTAGCTATCTTAAGCACCCTTTGTCCAAACGGTGACTCAGAGATCTGGGCTCTTTTTATAATATTTTGTAAATTCATACTTAGAGTTAGCATCCAATCAGAATAAATCACATCAGAAATTCAGAAAGAATTTAGTATAAGGAATAGATTAAATGGATTTTAGAAAATTGAGAAAACAAATAATGGAACCCTGAGAAAACACAGAGATAGTATCACCAGAGAACACATACTACCCCTAAGTTGGAGAACAAAAATAAGAGGTAGGAATTATAGAATCTAGAAGTTTAGGGGAGATGCCACAGAGCAGGGACTCAGACAGTTGAGGAGGGCCGTTGTCTGGGTGTTCCCTCTGAGAGCACAATGAGATTTGTTCTATAAGTGCTGGAATAAAATATGAAGATTAGTACTAACTGCTGCTGCTAAGATGAAGGTTCTCTGTTAGTGTAATACTAACAGGAATAGAAAGGAGACATAAAAGAGGAAGTCTCTTACCCCATCTTTCTTTCTTTTGGACTCTTTAGTGTTCCCTATTGGCAGAGACTAAGAGAGTCACCTAGCAAAGAAAGCATGCAATTTGCAAAGATCCTAGTCAGAAAGACAAAACGATGTGTAGAAGGGTAGGTTTGGAATTGAGAGGTGATCGTTCAATCATTACAACTTTCTCCAAATGCTCATAAATCTCTTCATTTGTAATTTAAAGAAAGGGTATCCAGAGATTTCCTCATGGGGGTTTGAATGGGTCAGCATACATCACATCCACCCACATTTACTTTGGCCAGAATTCAGATACCTGGATGTACCTAACCACAAGGGAAAGCTGAGACCTATATGTCCACGAAAGATGGGAAAACATGAGCATTATGAAGCACTAGCAGTTTCATGCTACTCTGTATCAGCCACCTCACCAATGTACCTTAATTTATATTTCACAGAAAAAGGAGGAACCATCACACTGGAACTCCCTCAATTCTGCAACTGGACCCATTCTTTTCTTTTTACCAGATAGAGTAGAGGAAGAGGGTGCCCTGTTATCAGAGAGCATTCTGATAATATATGCTTGAGAGTTAACAACAACACTAAGCATGTACAGAGCAAAGATATTAAAAAGTTGGGAATATGTGGAAAGGCAGGACCCAAACTCCTAAAAGCCTCTTAAAGAGCAGGGGCATCTCACTTGTCCTTCTATCACCTATTTCTAGCACAGGACATGTAACATACACATCCATTACAAAACATGCATTCATTGAATTCAGTACTCACTGAGCACTTATTATATGCTATACATCGAGGAGAGAGCAGTAAACAAAAGACAAAAATCCTTTCCCTCATGGAGCCTACATTCAGTGGATAATGACAGGTAACACATAACAAGCACTTGCTATGTGCTTTTCTGTTTTATTAATGCATATATTAATTCATTTAATCCTCATAAGAATTCTATGAAATAAGTATTACTTATTTTTTTTTTAGAGACAGGGTCTCAATCTGTCACCCAGGCAGGAGTGCAGTGGCACAATCATAGCTCACTGTAAACTCTAATTCCTGGGTGCAAGCCATCCTCCCACCTAATTCTCCTGAGTAGCTGGGACTGTAGGCACATGCCACCAAACCTGGCTAATTTTTTTAATTTTTTATTTGTGGAGACAGGGTCTCACTATGTTGCCAAGGCTGATCTCAAACTCCTGGCCTCAAGAGATCCTGGCCTGAGCCACTGCACCTGGCTGAGACAAGTACTGCTTCTATCCCCATTATTCATATGAGAAAACTGAAGCACATAGCATTAAGTAACTTGCTTTAAGTAACAGAGGTAGAATTCAAACCCAGATAAATTGGCTCAAGAGCTCCTGGCTACATCACCACTCTGTATTATTATGTGTTGAATGATACACAGCATACAGATTTATTAAAAATATTTAGTAGTTACTATGTGTTGATGAATGAAAGGAGGAGTAGTGATGAATGCAGGGCTATTCAAATCTGAAGTCTGAGCTCTTTCTTTCTTGCTGTCTTTCTAAAAAATAGAGAAGATTTTCACATTAGTAGTAGAATTATCTTCCTCAAGGAGAAAAGAAAATATTTACCATATTTCCTAAACCCTGACCCTTCCCAACTAGAACAAAGTGGACATGTCTTTTCTTACCTTCCATACTCAATAATTTACTTAACAAATATTCATTTGGTGGTAATTAGATTATAGGCTATGTACTAGGCACTGGGGATACTAGAGATGAATAAAACAGACATGATCTCTCCCTCCTGGAATCTACACACTGGTGAAACGAAATCAGAGAAGTAAACAGACAATATAAAAAAGAAAAAAAATCAGAAAAGTGTTATAATAAGAGATTATCGGCACTCACCAGAGGAAGGACATTTGACCCATGCTTGGTAAGAAAGGGAAGGCTTCCCTTGGGAAACAAAGACTAAACTGAGACCCAAAGGATAAGTAGATATGGTTGAAGAGAAGAAACAAAATGAGGATGGAGAACAGTTCCAGGCAAAGGAACAAAATGTTCAAAATCCCAGTTTAGGATCTGTACACTTGGTTGAAAATAGATTACCTTCACTGGCATGAGGCTTGTTATTGGAGGAATGCAAGACAGAAAAGAGCAAGGGGGAAATGATGAAAGCTTTGTGAGCCAGATGAAGGACTTTTTTAGCAGGGAAAAAATACCATCTGCAGTATGGAAGAATGATGAAACGAGGCAAGCTGGGGTAGGGCCAGTTAGGAAGCCGTTGCTGTCATCTAGTGGAGGGGGTGATAGCTTGAACTAGTGGCAGGTAGATGTGAGTGATAACGAGGCAAAATGCTTTCCCATTAGTACTTAGTCAAGGCCTCTATCTGTGATGAATGAGTCAGCCTTTTTAAGTTAAATAAAGAGGAAGATACTCTGAAATATTTCCTTTTACAGGTATTAATTACTCATTGATTTCCAGCAGTGCCAAGCCATTTGGCCTGTTTATTTTTTGGAGAGGCAATGTGGCATAGTAGTCACATGTTTGGGATCTGAAGTCAGATAAAATAGTGTTGATTCTTAATGGCTGTCTCTTCCTTTCTATGTGACTTTAGGCAAGTTATTTAAACTTTACAAGCCTTTGCTTCTTTTATATTGTAAAATGGGACTATTTCTGGAACCCATATGTGGTGCATTAAATGGTGGCCCCTAACAAAATGTGTCCAAACCTCTGGAACCTGTGAATGTGACCTCATTCAGAAAAAGGGTCTTTGCACATGTAATTAAGTTAGAGATCTCTAAATGAGATTGTCCTGCATTATGTGGATGGGCCCTGAATCTAGTGATAATGTTCCTATAAGAGATAGAAGAGGAAAAGACACAGACACAAAGCAGGAAAAGGCCATGTGAAAGTGGAGACAGAGATTGGAGTTGTGCAGCCACAAGCCACAGGAAGCTGGAGAAAGCAAGGAAGAATCCTTCCCTAGAGCCTTCAGAGAGAGGATGAGATGGCCCTGCTGAAACCTTGGTTTCAGACTTCTGTCCTCCAGAACTGCAAGGGAAATAAATCTCTGTTGTTTTAAGCCACCGAATTTGTAGTAATTTGTTGCAGCAGCCTCAGGAAATTACATAGCACCTAATAGGATCATAGTGAGGATCGCATGAGAAAATATATATAAACACTGAGTACAGTGCCTGCAATATAATGAGACATCAATAAATATTATTAACTAAATGCTTAAACAAAATATAAGCACTTCCATCGTGGATTTATATCTCTAATGCCCTATCATCATTTCCCTGCCCAGTGTCTGCTTTTTTATCTGTCTCTATTGATGTTGCTTTTTACAACCATTAGCATACCTGGATGAAATAAATATTAAAAAATCAGAGAAACAAAATAGATTCTTACTTTTTACACTTTCCACATGATTGACCCCCCTTTTATATTTTTAATACAATTTGTTTAACTACACAATTACATTGTCATTGTACACACCTGATAACAAGTGAAACAAGGGCCTTTGTTTTGTTAACTAAGCATCCGGAGATCCAAGCACTGTGGGCTATGATCCAACACTATTTTTTCTTCTATTGCTCAAATTGTTACTACTTTGGCCATTGGGAACTCTTTCAGTTTCCTGCATCCATTGTGTGTGTGTTTTTAGCACTACAAAATATTCCAGGTCATCTTGTATATCCTGTGCCTCAAACTTAGAATCAGCCATTTCCCCAAGGAGACCTGGTTTCTGTTATTGGAGAATGATATTAGAAATCATGATCTGGGTGTTGGGTATGCTCATTGTTACTGGAGTATCTTTGCTTCTGAGCACTCCCAACTGACAGAACCAAGAAAAATATGTGTGTATACTAAACTGTGTTTAGACACATATGTATACATGTATACACATACATGTAACCATCTGTGTCTATATTAAACTAAACATGAGTTCATAGTTATGTCTCAAACTCTAATCCATTTCTACATAGCTCATTGCAGCCTTCTTGCCTTGCTTATCTGTAACTCTCACTCCCAAAATGAGAAACCTGGCTCCTACCATTCTCTGTTTATTTACATAACTTTTCAATTCCAGTATACATGTAAAATGGGTTCAGAATTATTAACCTGTACCTGCATGGGAAACAATTTTATCAACCAGAGTACAGTGCTTATGTTCATTTATTTTGCCTTTGGTCTTATAGTCTCCACTCATTTCCAAAGTTACTTGAATCAGTATTTTTCACCATTCCCTTTAGTGAGATTATTTCATACATTTGTAATATAGTTGGATTCTTTTGTTACACTCTATATGATGGTTAAATTTTATGTGTCAACTTGACTAAGCCATGGGTGCCCAGACATTTGGTCAAGCATTATTTTGGGTGTATTTCTGGGGGATATTAATCTTTGAATTCTTAGACTGAGTAAAGCAGCCTGCTCTCCCTATGGGGTGTAGGCGTCATTGAAGACCTCATAACAACAAAAAGGGTGGGTAAGAAGGAACTCCTCCTCCCTGACTATTTGAGCTGGGACATTGGTCTTTTTTGGCCTTCTGACTCAGACTGAAATATCAGCTTTTCTTAGATCTCGAGCCTGCCAGCTTTTTTACTAGTTCTCAGGCCTTCGGACTCAGACTGGAACTTACACCACTATCTTTCTTGGGTCTCCCGCTTGCTGACTGCAGACCTCGGGACTTCTCAGCCTCGATAATCGTGTGAGCAAATAATTTCTTAAAATTGATCTATCTCTCTCTTTTTTGCTCTCTCTCCCTCTCTCTCCCTCCCTCTCTACACATATATATAGCCTATTGCTTCTGTTCCTCTGAAGAAGTCTGACCAGTACAGTCTGAATTTCATTCTGGAATCCCCAACTTCCTAAATGATTCCTTGGTTTGCATACAATAAGGTTTGCTCTTTGTCCTGTAAGCTACGCAGTGTATGTCACCATTACAGAATCACACAGATTAGTTAAAGCACCCTTAAAAAAATCTCCTGGGCTTCACCTATTCAAACCTCTCCCCTCCCTAAACACCTGGCAACCACTGATCTATTTACCACCTCTGTAGTTTTGCCTTTTCTAGAATGTCACATAAATGGAACCACACAATATATAACATTTTCAGATTGCCTTCTTTCACTTAGCCACGTATTCTAAAGATTCATTCATGTTTTATTGCATGGCTTAATAACACATTCCTTTTTATTACTAAATAGAATTGCATTTGTTTGGATATGCCACAATTTGTTTATCTACTCACATATTGAATGACATCTTGGTTGCTACCAGTTTTTGGCAATTATGAATAAAGGTGCTGTAACACTTGTGTACAAATTTTTGTCTCAACATAATTTTTAAAATCAGTTGAATAAACACTTAACATTATGATTATTGGATTGTGTTGTAAGACTACATTTAGATTTTTAAGAAATTACCAAACTATTTTTCGAAATGGCTGTACCATTTTGCATTACTACCAACAATGAGTAAGAGTTTTCATGAAATTTTGGAAAAAAGATATTGCTGCAGATTAAGTCATTGTAGTCTTTTTCATGAAAGAAAAAGAAATATAAATGTTATTGTGAATTCTCAACCTTAAAAACAGAACAGTATCATGGACAAATAAATAAATAATACATTTATTCTTGGGATTAAAATTGGGACTTCATTCAAAGCAACATCCAGTCAAGTCAGCTTACTGAATTGTGTATAGGCCTTATTAATGACTTCTTTTCATACTGAGTCACAGCAGAAAGCAGGATTTCATAAATATGTCTTTGAGAGCTAAGGCATAATTTTCCCTTGGTGTAGGTTCATTTTCCTCTAAACATCCAAAGCTGCCTCTGTTTAGTCACCACCTCATTTGAGATGCTGAATCCCATTCATTCCCTCTTTCAATGGGTTTTGATTTCTGATGCAATACCACCTCCTTTTTATCACAAATCAAGGAAGAAGAAATGTCCAGCCCGCAATGTATTTTCAAGTTAGTTTTCTACTTCTGGACAGGATAAAACAATCATCATTTAATTTGAGTCTGAGTATCTTAAGTAACTCTTTACTGTCAAGATTTACACATAATCAGTTATTGATATTAATATGTCAGAAATTACTAAGATACATTAAATTTACATTTTTAATATTTAACATACTATCAATACATATAGCCAATACACCACCTATATTTCTTTCATATAGAAACAGGTAATTCCCATTATTATACATGATGTTTCTGACCTCAACACTGGTTTGAACTCCTAAAAGTGGAGAGCAGTACCAATTCATTATTCTGCTTCTGTTATTACCTTAGCGTATGATTTAAAATAGCTCATTCTACTCTACTTACTTATTGATAAATACTGGAAAGCACTTTCAATACATATTGGAAAGTATCCAAAATATTAGATGCTATAGAAAAAGTATTTTATAGCATATAGAAAAAAATGTTTGTTTATTTTTTTAATAACAATCATTCCAATGGATATGGACTATTTTTAATAAGCAAAGAAAAAAGAAGGTGAAATGAAATAAAATTTAATTAAGTTACATTGAATCTAGATTATTACTTTACTATATATTTTAGCATATATTAAAAATGTATGATTTCCCAAACATAGTGCCTGGAAAATATATTATTTCACATAATTAAATTTACTCCTCATAACAATCCTTTGTAATAAATGCTGTGTTGCACTGCCCAAATCCCTTAATATGTAGCCCGGAAAGTCTGCTTTATTGAGGCTTAGTTTTTATAGGAAAAATAGAAATATTAATGAAATTATGCTTTATCAAATTTAGTTTCTTTTTCAAGTTTCAGGCAAGGCACTTAAAGAGCTTTGCTACATCCTTTTATGTGACAAATATTTATTGAGTGCCTGCTATGTGCCAGCACTATTATATGTGCTAACAAATTAAAATTTATATTTTCATGCAGCTTTACATTTTAGTGAGTTTTGGGTTTGGTATTTAAAAGCTTTGGAAAGTGAAAAAGTTAATAGATGCCTAGTTCCCTTATGATTAATACATATCAGACTTTCTTCTTTCTTTCCTCTGTCAAAGCCCCAAATCATTGGTACTATCTTCCCTCCAGGCTGGAATATGTAAGATCTAAAAAATGGATGTATATTTTAGCTTATAATTCACATGAAAAGGAGTGAATTACTTGTGCAAGTCTAAGTCATTACAGGTGATTAGAGCTGGAATAGTCCAGAAAGACCCCAGTGAAGAAGTTATAGAATCAGGACATAATATTTCAGCTTGAAAATAAGCTACTAAAATGTAAGATTCCAAAGAAGAGGAAATTAAGATAAACATTCAAGTGCAGGTGTCTTTTTCATAAAATGACTTTTCCTTTGATGATATACCCAGAAATGGGATTGCTGGATCAAATGGTAGGTCTGCGTTTATCTCTTTGAGGAATCTCCACACTGTTTTCCATAGAGCTTGTTAATTTGCTATTCCACCAACAGTGTACAAGCTTTGTGTTCTCTCTGCATCCACACCAGCATTTTTTTTTTGACTTTTTAATAATGGTCATTCTGATAGGGGTAAGGTGATATATCTCATTGTAGTTTTAATTTGTATTTCCCTGATGATTAGTGATGAAACATTTTTTCACATGTTTGTAGGCCGTCTATCTGCTGCACTTGAATGTTTATTGCAGCACAATTCACAATTACAAGGATGTGGAAACAACCTAAGTGCCTATCAACTCACGAGTGCATAAAGAAAATGTGGTACATGCACAAAGAGTGCAATGTGCACCACCCAAATGATGGACATATTTGAAACTCGGACTTAGGGAGGGAGGTGGGGGCAAGGGCAACATATGTAACAGAAACATCTGTACCCCCATAATATGCTGAAATAAATTTAAAAAAAT